>VCCN01001623.1:1246806-1269393 GCA_006491835.1 Architeuthis dux
AAGATGGCTATACAACATTTAGGCACGATGATTATTTCTAAAAGATTAAACACGGTAAAAAGATCCTGGAAATTAAATTGATTTGTTACCTTTGAATTAGATTCCCGAGGTAGAATGGTTTCAAAAATTGTTTGGTTGCGATTGTGAGCATCAATATCAATATAAATCACTGACCAGGCAGCACCTTGATCACCGAAAACATTCAGTCCAGTAATTGACTCGAGAGCAGCTTTAGCAAAACCAACAGAGCTGTCAAAAAAAAAAATGAAAAATACAAAATAAAAAAGCATTCGAGAATTTAATTATGAAGTTCTTTTTAAAAAATACTGGATATAAATTTGAAAATAAATCAATTTTTAATTAACCCATAAGAACTCAGACCCATTTCTACTAGAAGGAACATTATATGGGATTATGGGTAGGCAAATTGACACACAGTTACATGACTGCACCAGGATGTTCAGTAGATGTCACTTGGTACACTTCATGAGTTAAAATCAAGGATAAAATATAATATTATATAAGAGACTGTGCAGATCAATTAAATTGTATGTGACACCGGTATCACAGTGGTTTCTTATGTGTTAATAATTATCAATAACACTAACATATAAGAAAATTATATCTATAATAAGTATTTATATCAAAGCTCTAAAATTTATCTGATTATTATCAGTATTTTTCTGATGAATCTAGAAATTGCAAAAGACTGAAGAAATATAATTTGTAAGTATAATCTTTTTATTAAATTCGACTAGTTTTTACCTTCATCATAATTTTAGTTGTTTTTATACAACTTATTAATTCAGGCCACAAATAACAGTGCAATCAGAAATAAAGAAGACGATAAACATAGTAGTTACAAATTAATCTAAATAAAAATTAAATAATAAAACAACCGATCACTTTTTTTTACTAAAATCAATAACACTGCCGTGCTGGCATTATTGAAATTGTGATTAAACAAACTAAAAATTAGGATGAATGTAAATAGTAGTCAAAAATTAATAAAAGTGGTTTACAATACTTGATTTAATAAAAAAAAAAAATAAAACAAAATAATCGTTTTTTTATTAACACTCAAACAGTAATTGTTGTGCCAGCTTAGTACTAAAGTAAAAAAAAATGTTAGCTTCTTTAGCGGTGATCAGTCAAATCAGTCCTTATGATGCAATCCATTTTTGATGGTTAAGTCGTCCAACTTTTCCTAAACTTGCTGGCAGTTGTTAGTGGGTTTGATCTTCATTGATGGTCTGATACCAAACTATGCTAACTAATAATATGAAGAAAAAAAAAGAAAAATCAGGATGCATGATGTATAGCAATGATCAGCAAGCTAATCTTGCTGGCCATTGTCAATGGGTTCGATCCTCATAAGTACTTATATAATCAATGTGACCGTTTTGCTTTGTCTCCATAACACTTTTTTCTTAACAATTTTGCTGATAAAAATACCTCCTACCCACCATTTGAAACTATGGACACTTCAACTGAAACAAAATCACTATTTTCTTTTCTTAAAAAAAGGTTCATAGAAATTTGAATATATCCGTGAATCATTTCACGGTTATTAACTAGTAACAACAATAATATAATAAATGACTTACCTAGCATGAATTTCAGTTGAGCCATTATTATATTTGGTTCCTCTTTCCCACATTCCATAATCTGGTGTTCGGTAAGCCCTTTCGACAGAAAATACTAAGTTTTGTACAAAGTTGACTTCATCAGTTGAGAACATTACCTGGAAGAAAGGACAAGAAATTTCAGTCTTTATATTTTATTAATCATATGACTTCATAAAATTTGTATTTTGTTAAATTGGATTGTAAAGATTTTGTTAAATGCATCAGGCGTAGCTTGAACGGCTGCTGCTGATAACAGCATTACTTGCTTGCCTGCCACTGCTTTTGTTTACATCCAGTATGTAGTACTGCACAAAACCAAATACAGGGAAATGGTGGTCAGAAGAGTGTTGCATCAATCCATAATTTATCCATGCATAACATAAATAATCCCATCATTTTTGATGGGTACTACGCTAGTAAAGGGTGGCATTCATCTTACCGGAAATCAGCTTTCCGAAGTCGGTTTTACTGAACGTTGATTGGTCATTTTTTTCAGAATTTATTATTTACCAAAAACACTGGTTAATTTTTTTTTTCTAAAGTTACTGCGATGGGGGTTATCTGTACGTGATTTATGAAAAGAAAAAGGATTTATTGTTGTTGATCGAGTATTTATAATAAAAGGAATTTTATTTTCATTTTATTTCATGTATTATTTGGATTAATATAGGTAATTACCTATATTAATCCAAATAATACATGAAATAAAATGAAAATAAAATTAGTTCAGCCACATCCTGGACCAGCTACACAATTACCTGATACCACTAAGCAATTTATAGATAATAATTTATTAATATTATTGAAAATAAACAAAGAAAATCTTTTTAAAAATTGATAAAAGATTTTACTAAAAAAAACATGTTTAAATTTAAATCATACACAAATTTAAATCATAACAATGCCAATCAATCGATAATAATACCTTTTTCAATTAACTTTTTGATAGTTTTATTTAACCGGACTTAGAAGTGATACATTGGGAATAATTACTGAAAATTTAGTAAGTGTACATTTAATATTAAAAGAGATATAGCAATCTATTTACTGCCCATTGTATTTTTTTGGTCAGCAACAGGCTAGTTTCAGGGCACACAGGCACTTTGTTAGACAAGTAATCAAACATACCTACTAGGGAGGAAAGAGTTAACTAGTATAAAAAATAATATACATTTTAACAATGAATATTAGCAGATGTAATAATATATTCTAAATAGACAATCAAATTATATAACTTTCAGTGATTTTCTATAAATTGCTTATATTAACTCTCAAATTCATACAAAGAAAACAAAATGTCAAATTCAAGGGAAATAACTTTTGATTGAAATTATCTCATTTGGTGAATTTCTCGATTTTTAAAAAATTGCATTTACAGAAGAGTTCCACCATTTTTTATGCTAGTCATTGAAGAGTTCCACTGTTGGTTTCAAGCGGTTCATGAATTTAAGAGTTAATAAAAAATTCAATAGAAAATTAACGAAAACATGGATATAATAAAATAAATTTAATGAATAATGAAGACTTATACCTGAAGACCTGAAGCAATCATTTGTACAAGGAAAATCAAATACAAGGCAATAACTTCAATCTGAAAAAGAGAAAATAATTATATCAAAAGATAGAAACAATGGCCTGAATTGAAGATTGTATAAAAACAACTAAAATATTAAGATGAAGGTAAAAACTGATCAAGTTTAATAAAAATAATTAATGTGTTACAATACTTCATCCAATTATAATAATAAAGATTGCTTTAAGAAGACTAACTAGGTCTCGTATGAGACAGCAAAAATATGGCGCTGAGAGTTAGTTGTAAGGAGTCGAGTTTAAAAGTGTGAATCAGCTTCTGCCAAACCATGAAAAGTCTTTGTGGCTGATTGGTAAAGGCAGCCAGGTAAAAACTGAACTCTCTCTGGTAATGAGGGGGTTCAATTCTCGCCGAAGGCTTACTATTTATTTCTGATCACACTGTTATTCATTGCCTTAGAAACAATGGCCTGAATTGAAAATTGTATAAAAACATCTAAAAGTTGTATGAAAATACTAACCCTTTCTGTGGTAAAGTAGAAGATCTGCTGCAAATAGAACAAGCAGCCATCATATTTTGGCTTTGCTTTCAAATCAAATTTTAGCCCTCATGCATTGCTATTTGTAACCTTCCTAACATGTTGCTAGGAAAATTTCGCTTTTCTGATGCGCAGGAAGAAGTTTAAATGCACTCTGTTCTTTGTCCTTGATAATGTACATTTTCTGCCCTAACTTAGGCTTGCTTTTTTCTGTTTTTCTCATTGAGATATTCATTGAATGTTTCACATTTTAAAATCTTCATACACTGATGATTTAGATATAGTAAACATTTCTCAGTGAATATTTTGTTTTGTTGTAAAAAATTTGATGAAAACATGTGTAGCATATTTGCTACATTGGCACACAACGTTCACATCAAGTCATGATAAGCAAACTTCCAACATGTTTGAAATATGACTGTATTTATTTGTCACAGTCTGCTATCCTTTCAAGCGTATGCGCCTAGTCGTGGTATTTCGAGGGGCCAAGGTCAAACAGCAAATCATGCACTGAGATGCGAAAAACGGATTAAAAGGACGATATCAAAATAAATGTTTCGTACAGAATAAACACTGGGTAACAAAAAAAACAAACTCAGGGATTTTTGGTGGGAATATGTAGTTTTATCAACTATAAAACAGGAAATACTCCGGGGATAGAAAAAATAGTCCCTTGGTCATTGAGGTAAATTCCAGGGAGAGAAAAATAGTCCTTGTTTGTGAAAAATCAAACATTGTTGATTTTGGTCCACAGCCTTTAGAAAAAAGCAAAAAAAAGAAAAAGTCGAAGAAGCCTATAGTGTCTCCCATTCATCGGACTTAAACAGCCCGCCTCAGTCGGCTAGGCTGGGAGCTGGTAGTAGCAAATTTGTGTGCCTCCGTCTTCCTCACCGCCTCTCGGTCCTCTGTGTCCTACGCCACCACTGCTACTGCTGTCCTCCTCTCTCTCCAGTAAAAACTGGTCAAGTTTAATAAAAATAATTAATGTGCTACAATACTTCATCCAATCATAATAATAAAGAACAAAAGTAATTTATCATAATACTCAAAGATGGTACAAGGTATACCTGTAAGTGGCCATATTCATCATCTGCATAAACTGGATCTCCTGTGACTATGTTGAATACAGTGTGAAGAGCATTCAAGGGATTTTGATCATATTTGAATTTTTCAATCTAGAAACAGATAAAAATGAATAAATGTTTAACAAAAACCTTAATTTGTTTTAGAAAATGTGGAAAAGTTTTCATTCTCAGTATTTATCTAATTGTTACAAATTATTCCAAATGACAAATACAAGATTCTTTTCAACAAACTCTAGGACAATTTAGGCACAGAATCTTATAATTTAAGAAATCTCTAAGTGTATGTATGTATGTATGTATGTATGTATGTATCCACCAAGATAATGACAACTGGCTATTGTATGTAGTTGATATTTGCCAGATATGTTCGTCAGCACACTGGTCATTGCAGTGTCAAGTTTGGAGTCGTTTGGATCAGTGGTTCTCGAGAAATCTAATACAAATAAATGAAAAATAGATTTGTAGTTTATGGCTGTGTCATCTAGTTTTACTGCAGATAAATGTTTCGTGTTTTTAAATTAACCTCATTAACCTCCAACTGAATCCTACACGTCCTTCTTCTGCTCTACTCAATTTATGATGGAGTCTTTTAAGGACGGCACCTGTGTGACCAAGGGTGATAACTCACAAACTAAAAACTTACTGGTTTTCTATTTGTAATTCGTAATTCACAACACCTCCAATCATAAAAACTCCCAGGCATGTTTTCATCAAATCGAGTCGGCGGTTGACATTTGCGACTCGACCGATGAAGTTTTGGAGCAGCAGGAATCACTTAAGCTGTTCCATGTGTTTGCTACTCCTGCCAAGAAGAAATTTTTTCTAACACCATTGGAGGTCTGAATTTGTAGTCTATGGCTGTGTCATCTAGTTTAACTGCAGATAGATAAAGTCAGCATTTTCTTATCGGTGCATTTTGAGCAATGAACGTCAGTATCCACTCTACGTATGTTGTTCCGGATTCTATAGACCTCTAGTAGGTCAACACATTTTCTTCTGTATTCAAGGGTTTCTAGACTAAGTTGTTTTAATCTTTCAGTGTAAGATATATCTCACAGCCTCGGAATGGTCTTGGTGGCTTTCCTCTGAACTCTCTCTATGGCATTTGAGTTGTACTTCAGGTAAGGACACAATTTAATGAATGAGCATTTGAAATTTCATGGTCAATTTGGTAATTTCTATTGAAAAGCTGTTCATCAAAGATATTTTCTATAGTTTTGAGAAAGGTCATTAACATTCAAATAGTTCTTTGGACGATTGAACTCCTGGTTGTTTCTGTTGTTAACACAACGTTTTGGCTGATCCATTCTTCAGGCTTCCTCAGGTGTAATATCCGAATGTGCTGGGGTAAATAGAAGTTTTTAATTTCAAAAGAGGTAACCCTTATAACGTAGGATTCAGTGTTTTCTTTATCTTGTTGGGTTTGGACCTGTTGAGCAACGGAAACCACATCAGGTTGAACTCTGCACTTGACTAATGCATTCAGTCGACATGTTGATATGTGCTGCCTCTTTGATTTTTCTCTGCTTCCAACAGCGTACTGTCAATAATATGGACTTCCTCCTTATATTATTCTCCTTCCTGTTTATCAAAGACGGACAAGCAAACAGATGAGGAACTGAAAGCAGGGCTGGCCCTAAGTACTGGCAACATGGGCAGTCCCCCAGGCAGTGTTGCCGATTTAGTGCGTTTTGTGCTAGATTCAGCTAGTTTCTTGTTTTGGCAGTGCAAAATAGCACTAAATTTGTGCGTTTACGCTTAAACATTTTGGCCATTTTTAGTCTCTTTTTTGCGGTATTTGGCCATTTTTGACAGTTAAACTAGCGCAAACATATTTTTTGCATTGGCAACACAGCCCCCGCCCCCGGATGCCATGTGCTAAAGGGTGCCTGTCACGTGTCTGAGACAGTAGGACTTTCCAAATACCAATGAGAGAATGAATACATTAAACAGAATAAAAAACGGCCAAAATAAGAAAATTCTCTGATGTGAAGTCAGATTTCTCAGGAATATTAGACAGTTTCACCACAACAGAAACTAAATAACTAAGAGAAACAATTGCCAAAGGAAATTCTCATGATCAACAAAAAGCTCAGTCAGGCTTTTCTAGTTTGGTGAGATAGAGTGCTCACAATAGCTGGGGCCTGGGAGGGAAGCTAAGTGGGGTGAGGTGAGGTTGCAAGTAAATAAATAAATAAGATAATACTAAGTTCAGCTTGCCTGGGGCACCAAGAACCCCCCCCCCCTTGACTGAAAACCTCTTTGGCAACAATGAAGACTAGCATTCCAAGGGAAATTATGAATCACCGCCACCCATATATGCTGTGTTGGGAGTGATTAATTAAAAAGGTGACCAATTTAGCATAAACTTACATTGCATATTGAACTCCCACTACAAACCTATTTAGGGGTGGAATTTTCAAAAAACAAAAAAAATATTTTCCCTACTCATTGAGCGGAGTGTGTGTGCAAAATCAAGTTTCTACTATGAACGATAAGGGCTGGGTGAATATATAGACACATATAAATGTCAGACCACATGAATAACCTAAAACCAGCAACAGTGTTTAAACCAGTCTGTTGGCTGCTAAAGTTCAGCTTGCCCAGGGCACCAGGAACCCTAGGGCCACCCCTGACTGAAAGAGAACCTCTTTGGCAACAATGAAGATATTAATAAACTTCAATTCTTGTACTTTAATTAAGAGAAACATTTTATTAATTCAATTTTTTATTGAATAATTGGCAATTAACTCTTAAATTCATATAAAAGATTTGGAAAAGTAGGATGACTTAACAAAATGCATTGTATCATAAGGACTGATTTGACCGATCACCACTAAAGAAGCTAACATTTTTTTAGTTTTAGTAAAAAACAATTATTTTATTTTATTTTTTATTAAATCACGTATTTTAAACCATTTTTATTAATTTTTGACTATTATTTACAATTTCAGTAATGCTGGCACGCCAGTGTTATTTACTTTTGATTTTAGTAAAAAAGCGATCAATTATTTTATTATTTAATTTTTATTTAGACAACGTATTATAAACCATTTTTATTAATTTTTAACTACTATTTACATTCATCTTAACTTTCAGTTGTTTTGTTAATTACAATTATTTTTGTAAAATAGCTATTATTATTCGTTAAACAATTTTACACATTGTGATTTTTTTTAAACTACTAAAATTGAGATAAGGGTAAGTAGCAGTCAAAAATTAATAAAAATGGTTTACAATTTATTAATTCAATTTTTTATTGAATAATTGGCAATTAACTCTTAAATTCAAATAAAAGATTTGGAAAAGTAGGACGACTTAACCGTCAAAAATGCATTGTATCATAAGGACTGATTTGACCGATCATCACTAAAGAAACTAACATTGTTTTTACTTTCATACTGCAATGACTGTTTGAGCTTTAGCAAAAAATGATTGTTTTATTTTTTTTTTTATTAAATTAAGTATTGTAATCCATTTTTATTAATTTTTGACTGCTATTGACCCGAATCTTAATTTTTAGTAATTTTTAAAAAAATCACAATGTGTAAAATGGTTTAACGAATAATAATAGCTTTTTTACTAAAATAATTGTAATTAAAAAAACAACTGAAAATTAAGATGAATGTAAATAGTAGTTAAAAATTAATAAAAATGGTTTATAATACGCTGTCTAAATAAAAATTAGATAATAAAATAATCGATCGCTTTTTTACTAAAATCAAAAGTAAATAACACTGGTGTGCCAGCATTACTGAAATTGTGATTAAACAAACTAAAAATTAGGATGAATGTAAATAATAGTCAAAAATTAATAAAAATGGTTTAAAATACTTGATTTAATAAAAAATAAAATAATTGTTTTTTACTAAAACTAAAACAGTCATTGCAGTATGAAAGTAAAAACAATGTTAGCTTCTTTAGTTGTGATCGGTCAAATCAGTCCTTATGATACAATGCATTCTTGACGGTTATGTCATCCTACTTTGCTTAAAATGCTATTCATTGAAGAGTTCCACTGTATTTAGGAACGGTTTCAAGCGGTTCATGAATTTAAAAGTTAAAAATCAAACAACCCACCTTGTGGGACAAAACAGTTTGGTGCATCCAACAGTAGAGGATACCTCGCATCGTTTTGACAGCACTTTGTGCCAGTTCTTGAGTTCGGCCTTTGTCATCGTCAATATGTCTGGAAAAAAAAAGAAAAAGAAAAAAAAAAAGAACAGCTTCATACCTTCTGGAAAGTGAATCAAAGGGAGAGAAATTATGTCAGAAAGTTATTGATTAAACTATCAGTTAAGAGTTATCTAACCGTTTATAGGGCAGCCCTAAAAATATTTTAGATATCAAAACAACCTTTTTGTATGTTAAATTAATTACAAGATATTTTCAGTTGCAAGTTTTCTGAAATTCTTTTGTTTATGGGAGGAAAAAACCCCCTCTGATGAAGTGATCATATGTGGTGCCTTGCCCAAAAATGGAAAATATAAAAAAATTAAAAATTAATTAGAAAGTAAAATAAAACATAGAATTAAAGAATAACATTCAATATAATGAATAGATACACACAAATTGATATTGACACAAAAATAACACCTCCTGGTTGATTTTAAGATTTTATTGTGCGGGCCCAAAACAGGCTAATTTAATGGGGTGTGGTCTGCCTCAAAACAGTTTCTGTCTTTGTTCAAGCACAAGTGTACTTTGCAACGCTTGCAGACTACATTGGTGCGGATTATGTTGTCTTTGTGGCTACAATATTTGTATGTGGCTGACGGTTCCTCAGGTGATCATATATAGTCACTTGCCCCATAAATGGTTAAAACTAGCATTCCAAGGGAAATTATGAATCATCATCACCACCACCACCCATATATGCTGTGTTGGGGGTGATCAATTAAAAAGGTTGAAAAAGGGGTGATCAATGAATAAATTACTTCTCTTGCCTTTTGTTGGGCTGTGGTCACTAAAAAAGGTCTGAATTTTCAAAAAACAAGGGGAACAAACTAGTTACCAATTTAGCATAAAATTACATTACATATTGAACCCCCCCTCTAAACACCTATTATGGGGGGAATTTAAAAAAAAAAACAAAAAAAACAAAACATCTTCCCTACTCATTGAGGAGAGTGTGTGTGCAAAGTTTCAAGTTTCTACTATGAACAGTTAGGGCTGGGAGAAGTCGGTTACATAGATAGATACATATAAATGTCAGAACACATGAATAACCTAAACCCAGCAACAGTATTTAAACCAGTGTTGTGGGTAGTGGTGATTAATAATTTATTTTTTAAATAATAGATAAATTAAGAGAAAATATATATGAAAAAAATTATCCATTGTAATTTATGGCTTAAATAGAATATGTGTTATTTTTGGGGTGCCTGTATATACAAGCACAGTCCATAAAGAAACCAAACTGTTAAAACAGTTCACCAATGAGACATTTTAGCATGCTTGTTACTGTTATGTTGTGTAATAGTGACCTTTCATATAAAACAAACTGCATCATGCCACATTTGTTAATATTTGAGCTACATGTACTAGAATGAACGTGGGTGTAGAAACTGTTGCCTGACTTTTACAGATTTTTACCTCTTCGAAAACTCAGCCAGGCGACGAAGTCCACGGATCACAGAATGCTGTTTCTCAATGTGATCGTCGTCCATTGACTTGGAAAGAAAAAAAAGGCCAAACACACTACACCCATGTTCATTCTAGCATGTGTAGCTCAAATACTGACAAATGTGGCATGATGCAGTTTGTTTTAAATGAAAGTTCAAAGTTACTGTTACACAACATAACAGTGATGAGCATACTAAAACGTCTCATTGGTGAGCTGTTTTAACAGTTTGGTTTCTTTATGAACTGCGCTCATATATATATGTGTAGGCATGCACGATAAGTGCCCAATGCACCACTTTTTACGAAAATACTTTTATGTTGGATAACACTATCTCAATCCTTCCCTCATCATTTGCGATCAAAATCTAGTCAGTTATCATACTAGAAATAGGTTTTATAGTTGCTTGGGGATGGTGAGTGTGAACCTTTTCATTGCTTATTTTGCTGGTGGGTTTTCTTTTTTCCTATGAATTTATGAATTTGAAAAAAAGAAAAAGGTATTTGAGTACCTCAGCGTCAATGACCCTGGCTGTTACGATACCAGATCATAAATTAAGGGTTCAGTTGTGGGAACTATTTTGTTGTAGGGTTGTTATTTGAACATTATCACCGATTTTGTTTTTGTTATAAAACTCTGGTGAAGATTGTGTGTCATTTTTCGACCAAGTTTCACCCGTGATATTTTCAGTATTTTTAGAGTTCGGATGCTCAGTTTAGTCTTGTTTTGAAGCTTTGATACAAAGCTTTTGATTTTGATATGCATAACAATGTTCCTAAAAATACTTATAGCATAAATAAGCAAATAATTGGAGCTTTGTTTTTTTGTTCGTAGAAAAAAAAGAAGAAAAATCTCATTTTATACATTGTAACTCCGTAAGAATTTAAGTTTCATTGTAATATGCATCAGAATCAAAATTTTAAAAAAGAGCATCGTAGCTCTAAAAATAACGAAAATATCGCGAGCTAAAGTTTGTCAAACTTTGATTGTGTTTTCTCCACTTTTTAAAAATGGTTTGTTGCCCAGTTATCATGTGTGCCCACTCATATATATCTTTACTGTTTTTAATAGCTGCTTTGGTGATAGTGCTCAATATTTTAAAAATTCATTGTAATATATATCAGAATCAAAATTTTTAAAAAGTGCATTGTAGCTCTAAAAATAACAAAAATATCGCGAGCTAAAGTGTGTCAAACTTTGATTGTGTTTTCTCCACTTTTTAAAAATGGCTCGTTGCCCAGTTATCATGTGTGCCCACTCATATATCTTTACTGTTTTTAGTGGCTGCTTTGGTGATAGTAATCAATATTTTAAAATAGAGCATAAAAAATATTTCGCTAACAAATAAACTGTGGATTGTATTGATTACTCACAAGCACAATTTTCAGAATTATATTTTAAAATGGTCTGAAAAACGAAATAATTTATATAATGTGTGCATACCTTTCCATACTGTGAATCTTTATATAGAAAATACATAAGAAAATATTACCTATACGCTTGAGAGAGACTCCAGGTAGCTGCTGCACAATAGATACTGTCTCTTACGTTTGCATATTTACACATTTTGTCAGGGTTGAATGAACCACATTCTGGATACAGGCCAAGCGAAAGACTCTGGTACTGTAATATTTGGTGTTTGACTATAAAAAATAATGAATAGTTCATGTCATATGAAAATTAATAATATTAAACATGTTGTATAGTGGGATGAATGCCCTGGACTTGGATAGAAAGGAAACTCGAAGACTTGCTTGTAAAAATATCTGGACATATTTTTTATTTCATAGTATACACTTTGTTGGCTGTTGGCTGGTGGATGAAGAGTGGGAGAGAGATAAGGAGAAACGTCAGTCTGTCCCCAACAGGTCTGCTGATGTCTGTCTCTTCTTTGAGTGCCAAGTTTTCTGTCTGCTTGCTCTGTGTTCGGGTCTGCTTTATAGGTTTTTCGAACACCTACGCAGGTGTCATTTCCGGTCCCCACATCCTGTTTTGAACACCCACGCATATACCTATTTCTTAAGGTGAGTGGGTCACTTATATTTCCGCACAGGTGTTTGAACCCGGAATAACCCTTTTGTGTCAGCATATCATAACAAACACAGAAATATATCCAAGGATGGAAATAGGGAGAGGGGTACACAGGGGTATGGCATATACCTACTTCTCAATTTCCTGGTGTTTTCTATTTAATGTCTACTAATGGAGACATCACTGTATACCTAGTTCCCAAAACCCATTTCCATCCGTTCAACAGACTAAACTCAAAATCAGTTGTAGAATAGCATGAAAATAGGTCTGGTTAGTCGCGCAATAGAAACTGTCACCTGACCGATATCTTTTGGCAGCATGCCATGTTGGGGTGATCAATTAAAAAAGGGAATGCTGCCAGACACAAACTAAGGGGAAACCCACCAAAAATTCATTTTGGGGAGGAATTTTCAAAAAAACAAAAAAACGTTTTTTCTAAACATAATAAGGAATAAATGTTTAAATTTTCAACCCACTAGCTCCATTGGTGTGGCCTGTACGCGTGATTAGCCATTATTACGTCTGAATTATTAGCCATTCTTACGTCTGAATTATTAGCCATTATTAGCCATTCTTAAGTCTGAATTACACCAAAATTGCAGGATTTCCGAGATTTTGCCTAGAAACCAGATTAATATATGCTTTTATGCAAATATCAGTTCATCTCAGACTGCATTTTATTGCAAGGAATTAGAAACCACCAGCTGCATCTGGTTTGGTTACCCCTTGGCCTCCATAAATATTTGGTTAACGCCTGAGCCCCCAAACAGTCAGTCAGCATCACTTAAAAACTGAAGAAACCAATGTTGACAGTATCTAAGGTGATAGCAACATGAATGAGAAAAATGTTCAAATTCTACAAAATGAATCTTACAAATACCCTGTGTTACTCTCTTCAAGGAGATTAACTCTTAATTCTTCATACAAAGAAAATACAATATTGATTTCAAGGGAAATAACTCCTGATTGAAATTATCTCCCTTTGACCATTTGGTGAATTTTAAAATATTTTAAAATTCAATTCACCGTAGAGTTCCACTTTCAATTACAAACGGTCTTGAATTTATCTTCATTCCAGTGTACTTGAAGAGCAGTACAAAATACATGCATAAATCAAATCAAAAGAAATTAAATATTTTTATTTTTATTTTTATTCAGTGAAGGGTTAAAAGAAATAAAGACCCAATCGCAAGTCTGTGGTGTGGTCTGGTCTGGTCTGGTCTGGAATGCAGCTTCTCGGCCTTTTGGCAAAGAGCAAAGAGCAAAGTGTAGTATCTGTTTAATATCTGATACGTCCCCGATGTTTAATGACTTAAACCACGGTTGTTGTAGAAGAAATAATGTAATTCAATTTATTTTAAGGTTAAGAACCCTAATCTGCACTCGAGTAGATACTAATTCAAATACATTTCGAACTAGACAACACACGAAGGGTTATAGTTAGGGTTTAAGGGACCTGTCTACAATAGTAGTGCCACTTAGTTTAATATCAAAGTCCCCACATCAGGGATGTATCAGATACTCCACTTTGTTCTTGGCCAAAAGGCCTAGTTTATTTAAACAAAAGTAAACTAAAGCAGTTGTAACAAAATGATGCAACATTCTATTAATAATTAAGTCAAATCAAATTAGGAATATGATTTTAATTTTATAAACAATTACTATAAACAAGTTTTTTTAATTTATTTTTTATTTATTTTTTAAAAAGTTCTTGAGAAAAGAGAGGCATACCCCCCCACACACCGTAACTAATTCTGTGTTCAACGTGTTTTCGTCTTTGTTAGCGTGACAGACAAACAATTATGTTTCAATAAACAATCGATTGGCGCTAAACAATCCTCGTGATCACACTGCAGTCAGTGCACTCATCTCTTGGTAAATTTTGTGGTACCCACAGTTAAGTAGCAACTAACTAAAAAAATACGACAGTGTAGGATGTCATTACTCGCCACTCCATGTCAAATAAAGTTATGACATGAGAAACTCAATAAGATAATATAGTTGTTGTAGTCTATTTTTATTTATTTGATAACCTTATAGGTGCTATTAAATAAAAACACAACTGATAGTGGTACAAGCAGGTATTCATTTATTTTACACCTGTGAACATTTTATAATAACAGCTTAACAAAATTAATTTTATAAACAATTTAATTACAAATAAATTCTTGGAGGCAAATATTCCTGAGTTGTTGTAATTGTGTTCAGTCAGCTTGTTTTCGTTTTTTGACAAATATATGTTTTATGTTTCAAATAAAAATAAAACAATCAATCTACATTATTTAAAATAAGAGATTGGCGCTAAACAATCTTCCTGAACACATAGGAGTCAGTGCACTCAACTGTTTGTAAATTCTGTGATAACCAAAGTTTGAAAGTTAAGTAACAATTAACTAAAAGAAATACGACATTTTAGACTAGAATGTAAAATAAAGTTATATGTTGCCAACTCAAAAAATACTTTCGCGCTAGTTTGATTGCAAAAAGGCGCTAGATTTTTTTTAAATAGCTAAAAATTGCCAAAATCCACCAAAAATCCACTAAAATGGTCAAAAATAGCTAGAAAGTGGCACAAGAAGGCCAGAATGTTTTGTGCGCAAACGCGCTATTCTACCGCTTTTTGCACTACAAAACAAGAAACGCGCTAAATCGACAACACTGGTTTGTTATATGACAGTGACACGGACACATTCGATATTCCATCAGAAAAAAGACAATTTAGTTATAAATGTATTTCTATTTGGTAAGATTATAGGTGCAAAATAAATAAAACACGCAACTGACAGGAGTAAAAGTAGTTATTAATTTATTTTACACCTGTGAACATTCTATAATATCAGCTTAACAAAATTAATGATTTTAATTTCATAAACAATTTAATTTAATTACAAACAAATTCTTGGAGACCCGTATTCCTGAGTCCTCATAATTGTATTCAGTCAGCGTGTTTTCGTGTTTTGACAAATATATATTTTGTGTTTAAATCCACATTATTTCAAATAAAACTAAAACAATCCACATTATTTTTAAATAAGAGATTGGCGCTAAACAATCTTCTTGAACACATAGGAGTCAATGCAATAGTAAATTCTGTGATACACAAGGTTTGAAAGTTAAGTAACAATTAACTAAAAAATTACGACATTTAGACTAGTAGTGTCAAATAATAAAGTTATATGTTGCCAACTCAAGAAGATATTTTCGCGCTAGTTTGATTGCAAAAAGCGCTAAATTTATTTTTAAAAAAGCTAAAGATGGCTAGATTCCACCAAGAAGACGCTAAAAATGGACAGAAAAAGCTAGAAGGTGGCCAAAGACGGCCAGATATTTTATGAGCAAACGCGCTACTTTAGCGCTTTTTGCACTTCAAAAACAAGAAACGCGCTTAATCTAGCGCGAAACGCGCTAAATCGGCAACTGGTTGTTTTATGTCACGGAGACATTCCGTGTGAAAAGAGACAATTTTGTGATAAATCTATTTCTATTTGGTAAGATTATAGGTGCAAAATAAATAAAACACACAAATGACAGCGGTAAAAGCAGTTATTAATTCGTTTTTACACCTGTGAACAGATTTCTTGTATAATAATAAGAGCTTAAAAAGATTTCCTTCACCCTGTTCCTATTTTCGAGGTCATGACACTGTAAAGGTCAAGGTAAAATCTTTTACTGTTTGGTACCTGCTTCTCTGCTCGTATAACGCGCACAATTCTTGACAACAGGTCGGAAAATTTGGAAATAAGACAGAATAAATCACAAATGAAATATTGAAAGTCAAATAAACGTTACTTACGTCTGAAATAGAATTTATTCAGCTTATTTACTGTAGCTTCATAGTTGGAGAGACCAGAGTCAGCCATTTCCAAGATTTTTAAGTTCTCCCTTGACGACTGTCGTAGTTTCTATATTAGTACATAAAAAAAAGAAATCCATAACCTAACATTTAGTTGATGCATTTTAATTGATAATTTAATATTTAGTCGATAGACTTTTATAAATAATTGGTAAAGATTCGTATTTTCCAACTATTTTGTCTATTTGATATATTACGACACTGAAACTCTTGTCTGTTTATAGTTTTCGCAGACCTATTTATGGCAAATCTATTTTGAAATCACATGAAGCACGGTAATAAATGGTTATACTTTTAAAACTACGAGTGGCTAAACATGCAGAAGTGTTATTTCATTTTAAGATGAAAACAATAAAGAAAAAATAAAGAAAATTGAGGTTAAAAGATTACCGAGATATATTAACATTTTTGAATAGATATTTAATCGGTTTTTAATACGAAAAAAAAAATTATAGCTATAGCATAATTTCTTTATAATAACAACTCATATATTGCAAAAACTGAAAATACATATTTCTCAAAACAAATTTATATTTAGTATAATTGCGCTGGCATTTTATAAAAGTCTTATTTGTATAATATATTTAAATACAGATTAAAAAGGAGAAGAAAAATAATTAAATACTCATAGAAACCGAGTTTTTGTGTTTTTCTAATGACGCTTTCGAGCATCCGTCGTATAGAAACAGTAAACACGCATAAGTTAGGCGTGTCATTTTATATAGCCTGCCAATGGCGTAACATAGTCATTGGTTTTGAGGCGTTTACGTTACTTTATATCACTTATTCGTACTTAAAGACTTAGTATAATTTATCTAAAAGCTACTAACTATGGAGATATTAATGTTACTAGTAGTTTTAATTGGTTTGGGCCCGTCTAATGCTGAGTTTAATGATATAACTTCTTCGGTTTTGGGTCCCGATGATCTTGGAGCCATCGCAGCATTTGGAGATTTTAATGCTGATAAACACGTTGATATATTTGTTATTGCACACGGAGGTAAGTATTATTATTATATGTTATATATTATTATATATTTGAAGGTTTTTTTTAATAATCTGTAAGGCTTTTATTCTCTTAAGATTAAAAGGTTACAGCCATAAATTCCAAAAGAATCCACCAACATCCTGGTCAGTGGTATTAGAGACTGAACATCAAGATTGTTAACTTTGAAAAGAAATAATAATAGTCATTCATTAACAATAACATACAATAACTTTTGTCCGGACGATCCAATAATAATATTAACATAATGCTTTTATTTTCTTAAGATTAAAAGCTCACATAAATACCAAATCCACTTTTGTCCGGACAATCTTCTTGAAGCATCTTTGAATTTAACAAGAAGGCCGGAGAGTGAATCGGTCAAAACGGGTTAACTGTTATTCTCTTAAGATTAAAAGCCTTAAAGGCCACAGCCATAAAATACCAAATCCACTTTTGTTCGAACAATCCAATCTCTTCTTGAAGCATCTTTGAATTTAACAAGAAGGCCGGAGAGTGAATCGGCCGAAACGTGTTAACATAAAAAAAAAGGCTTTTATTCTCTTGGCCATAAATACCAAATCCACTTTTGTTCGGACAATCCAATCTCTTCTTCTCATCTTTGAATTTAACAAGAAAAAGGCCGGAGAGTGAATCAGCCGAAACGTGTTAACATCAAAAATGTGAAGAAAAGTCTGAATTCTAGATGTTTTTGATAATATGGATCAACTACTGGATGTCTGAAAATTGGATTGTCCGAACGAAAGTTAGTTGTTATCAAGATCCCTTTCATACTGGAACTCCCTTCCTTCAGATAAAAAAGTTGTTTTTAAACGTATTTAATTGAAATAGAGTTTACACAAACTCTATTTCAATTAAACATGTTTAAAAACAACTTTTCAAAAGGAACTTTACCACACAACACGTATAGAAAATTCTATAACTTTGCTTTGGTTAGCAACGGAAGAAAATGAGGTTTTATGTTGTAAAGTAAAAGATTTATTTTTTTTTATCAGGACCTATACTCCCAGTTTTAAAACTTAGGGGAAAAATATAAAGTATAAACTTGTTTGCAATTTCATATACTGTCCCGAAAATAATTTTAAGTAAAAAAAAAAAAAAAAAAAAAAAAAAAAAAAAAAAAGTTGAAAGCATAAACCAAATCGGAATTATCCGAGTTAACACTAACTTATTTAATAAAAGCTCTGTTTAATCAGTGTTGCCAACTCAAAAAATATTTCCGTGCTAGTTTGACTGCCAAAAAGCACTAAATCTTTTAAAATTGCCAAAAGTGGCCCAAAACCACCAAAAAGACGCTAAAAATCTTTAAAAATGGCCAAAATGTTTTAGGCGAAAACGTGCTAATTTAGCGCTTTTCGCAATGCCAAAACAAGAAACGCGTTAAATTGGCAACACTGTGTTTAATATCTTAACTAATTTTTAAAACATTATAAAATTTACGGTAGTGCTAAAATCTGTTCGAACCGCCCGGGGAAAATCCAATGCTAAATTTCCAACCTGGGCAGTTCAGTTTTTAGATTTACTACCCTAAAATTTGCGGTAAACCATTAAAGTTAATTTTATCCGTATTAAACTAAATGAAATATTATTCACAAAATTTATTTACTGTGCCTAAGTTTGTGAACAGAATCATTTATGAAATAGGATTGGTCAATCTTATCACATTATTACAGGGCTTGGCTTTATTTTTCACGGCAAAACAATCGCAACCATGATGAGTCAGGTTTTAATCTTTGACCCAATAATGCCTAACCTGATTTTGTAGTTTGATTACCTCATCGGTGTCCAAGGAGAATCGTATTTAATGTTAATCTAGTAAAATATTTTCAGAATAACTTCTTTTTTTAATTTTGTAATTTATTAAAAATTCAAATATAATTGCATAAATGTGTCTAAATTATTCAAATGGTTCTTCGGACGATTGAACTCCTTGTTATTTGTGTTGTAAACACAACGTTTACGCCTAGCTGCTTTTTACCAGTCAGCCACAAAGACTTCATGGATTAGCAGTTAAGCTGATTCACACTTATAAACTCACTCCCTACAACCGACTCTCTGTGCCATATTTATGTTGTTTTACATATGAGACCTAGTAGTCTTTTTATAAATCACATTTTACACCTGAAGAAGGCCAAAGAATGGATTGGCCGAAACGTCATGTTAACAACACAAACAACAAGGAGTTCAATCGTCTGAAGAACCATTTGAAAAGAATAATAAATATTTTACAGTAAGCTCATGAATCTATTTTGTATTTAAAATCAAAACATAACTAGCATTCCAAGGGAAATTATGAATTACTGTCACCTAGATATGCTTCTTTTTACATTGTAAATTAAACAGTGGTGGTGGGCAGTGATCACTAAATAGTCCAAATTTAAAAAAAACAAACAAGTGAGACTGCTGATGGGATAAGGGATCAATTTGGCATAAACTTACATTGTAAATTGAAGCCATCACTAAAAATCTATTTGGGGGAGGGGTTTGTGTGTGTGTGTGGAAGATTTCAAGTTTCTATTCAAATGGTTCTTCGAACGATTGATTCTTCAACCTTCTTCAGGTGTAAATCTGAGTGTGATGGTTTAAACAGAAGTTATGTTTAAAGGGGGGGTAACCCTTATAGCACATGGCCCGGGTGTTTCTGTGTCTTTGTCTTGTTGAGTTTAGGTTTGTTGAGAAGTGGAAGCCACATTGGGTTGAAATCCGCACTTTTCTGGCTAATGCATTTAGTTGACATTTTGATGTGAGCTGCCTCTTTGATTTTTCTCTGCTTCCAACATCGTTCTCTGTCAATAATCTGGACTTCCTCCCACAGAGGAAGATGCTCGCCATGTCTAAATTACGATGGCTGCTGTGGAGTCAATGTCTCATGGCTTAAAATTCCTGGCCTTAGAGCAGGGGTGGTGAACCTATGGCACGCGAAAACATTTCATTGGCATGCTGGAGATATACCTTTTTGTTAGTGATTTTTATATATAAAAATCAAAATCTGTAATCTTTAATTTTTCAGCTGTCACCTCAGGGAAATTATGAATCACCGCCACCCATATATGGTGCTTTTTACCTCGTAAATTAAGCAGCGGTGGTGGTGGTACAGTTACCTTGATGAAAATACTACCAGATTGGTTTGAATCATAAATTCATGATTTAAAAAAAAAAATAAAAACAGGTCTGGTTAGTCACTCAATAGAAACCGTCAAGTGACCAATGTCTTCTGGCAGCATGCCTTGCTGGGGATGATCAATTAAAAAATTGGGGGAAAAGGGGTGATTATTGAGTAAGTTACTTTTCTTAACATTTTTTCTTTCTGGACACAAACTAAGGGACCAATTTAGCATGAACTTCCATTGTAAATTAAAACCTCCACAAAAATCTTTTTAGGAGGGGAATATTCAAAAAATAAAAAAGCAAACATTTTCCCTACTCATTGTAAAATTTGTGCAAAATTTCAAGTTTCTATTATGAATGGTTAGGTTTGGGCAAAGTCCAGATACATAGATATATATAAATGTCAGAACACATGAATAACCTAAACCCAGCAACAGTGATTAAACCGGTCTGTTGTAGGTAGTGGTGATTAAAAATGTTCATTAGTAACCAGTGACCATCTGCTCAAAAATTCCCATAGGCACGTGAGGGAATTCTTTTCTTTTTTTAAAAAAAGATTATCGCCAATGTGGGCACATGCTCTCTAAAAGGTTCTCCGCCCCAGCCCTAGAGTGTTAGATAAAACTTGTGTGGATCGAGTCAGTGTGTACAAAGCTGTAACTTTTGAATAGAAAAATAACTCCTTTAATAATTGCACAAAGGGCCTTTCATTTGAAAAGAACGGCAGGTTATTAAAATTCTTCGTTTGAATCCACCATTTCAGCGACAAAAACAGACACAGAATGGGGAAGGTGGTCTAGATTGGAGCACTCGATGTTAAAAATGGTGCATAAATAAAAAGACATAAGGGATTCATGAAAGAAAAACAGAAGTAAATACATAAATTATATTGTTATTGCTTTGAATAAATTGAATTTCTCCTCATTTCAACAGAATTTCAGCCGAATTCTAATCGGGACCATCTTCCCAAGTTGTACCCAAAAATATATCACCCTCAAAATACAACCCTACTCCCAAAAACAGTAAAATCTACTTTTGTCTGTAACATTTGTCAAGTGAGATAACTATTAAATGCTAATTATAGAGTAGTCTCCCTTTTTTCTGCAAATGTGTAAAACAATCTGGGTTCATTCTGGTTGAACATAAACAAGAACATCCAGAGCAAGAGATATTATTTAAGTACAATGACATTGCAAAATTATTTCAATACTGTCGTCATTTTTTGATGGTATGGGTGAATTAGTTTAAGAAATTATTCATGGATTGAATTTTTAATTTTTTTGAATTCTCTATGTTGTTCCCAAAAATATATTGCCATCAAAATACAACACCACAGTAAAATCTACTTTTGTCTGTAACATTTGTCAAGAGAGATAACTATTAAATGCTAATTATAGAGTAGTCTCCCTTTTTTCTGCAATGTGTAAAAAAAATCCGGGTTCATTCTTGATTGAATGTAAACAAGAAAATCCAGAGCAAGGGATATTTTTCAAGTACAATGCCATTGCAAAATTATTCAAATACTACCATCATTTTTTGATGGTATGGGGGAATTAGTTTAAGAAATTATTCATGGATTGAATTTTCTATTTTGTTTTGAATTTGTTTTTTTTGTTTGTGGGTGCAGTAATCTAAATTTGAATGACAAATTTGTACGCGTTTCAGTTCAGACTATTCCAGACCCTTCCAGACCCTTCCAGTCTATGGCAATAATTTTAAATATTTCAATTGGAAAAACCGTAAACAACCACACACTCAACCTGACCCATACCGTAGAATGGGATAATTGAGAACAGATTTAGTTTTGCAGCCTTTTGGCTAAGATCAAAGTGTAGTATCTGTTCTTCGAAACCGCAATGGCCTCGAAGCTCGGAGAAACACGGCCCTTCGGGGGTTCTGTGGCATGCTCAGGTATCGTCCTGGGAGAAGTTGTGCAGGATATCTTGGCTGTGGCTGATAAAGCGCTAAGATCAAAGTTTAGTATCTGTGCTTCGAGACCACCATGGCCTTCGGGGATCCTGTGGCATGCTCGGGTATCTTTGGATACCTGGGAGAAGTTGCACAGGATATCTTGGTCAGCTGGTCGCGATCCCCATTAGCACGCTCGGGATCCGTCCTGAGGAGCTTTTGTACCCATCCCGATCCTTGTGGCATTTGTCTCAGCAACAGGGATTTGGGATTCTC
>VCCN01001623.1:1294037-1305875 GCA_006491835.1 Architeuthis dux
TATTCTGTCGGATATAAAATTTATCCATTTCTTGATTTCATAAATATAAATGTAAATAGGTGTTATTTCATTTATTGTAGTGTAGGAATTTTGTGAATAACTTAATAATAACTTAATAATAACTTAATTTGCAATTCAACCAACAATATTTTATATTATCTTATATTTATATAATTTTGATTGAAACAACGTTAATGGAGGGGGTGGATTGGTGTACTTGTATCTAACATTGCCAAAAAAAATTTGATATCTTTAAAATGGATAAATTCTGAAATCTGCGAAAGTGTTTCTTCTCAAGGAAATTTGTATCTTAACCAAAACATGGTTGTTGCATTTTTGAAAAACAGGATAATTTAAATTTAATATAATAAAGCTTGGTTATAAAAATGTTAAAAATGTTTTTTGTTTTATTTTTTCAGTCGTGAGTGGTTTATGTGAAACCAACTGTAATGTCGAGGTAAATATTATAAAATAATGATTTTTTTTTAAAAATTGTAGTTTATATATTTTTGGCTTTGTGTAAATATTATCAATTCTTACATTTGGCATCTTATATTTTCATATAAGTGGTAAAATGAAATTCTAATATTTTTTTTGTACAGCTTGATTTCTACCTTAGAGCATTAAACACAAATCTTGAAAAGATAGAAGGAAACTTCTTAACTTTGACACTTGTTTATAACATTCATCATTATATCTGTGTACAGAGGAACGTTGATTATCCGAACGAGGCAGGAGTGTTTTGTTCGGATAATTGATTAAAATGAACGACTGAGATCCAGCAGACTGACCACTCTCTCTTCCCAAACATAAACTCCATCACTTGTAAGAGATACATACTTGGGATAAAGTCGTAGAGTGAATGGAGACACCACTACAGATTTTGCTATGCTTTTAAATCCTTTATTTTTCATTTTTTTTTTTTTATGTGCTAAAATTATTTCAACTCTGAGATCAAGTGGACCGACCGCTTTCTCTTCCCAGACATAGGAACAGCAATAAACTCCACCACTTGTAACAGATACATACTCTGGACAAAGTCGTAAAATTAAATATTCACAGGACCTTGAAGATTGCTTTGCAGCCTTTTGGCAAAGATGAAAGTGGAGTATCTGTTCTTCGAAACCGCCATGGCCTCGAAGTTCAGAGAACCATGGTATCTCCGGATATCTGGGAGAAGTTGCACAGGATATCTTGGCCAGCTGGTCGGGAGGCGATCACCATTAGCATGTTCGGGATTCGTCCTAAGAAGCTTTTGACCACTTACCAGCTTATCCTGGTCCTTGTGGCATTTGTCTCAGTGACAGGGATTTGAGATTCTCCCCCCTCAAGTCTCTAGTCACGGGAGATGGGATCTTCTCCCCCCTACTGAATTCGGCACTAAATGACCCACCAATGGTCGATGTGCTGTTAAACAAAACAATCAATCAAAACAGGACCTTGAAATCTTGTTTGGATAATCCGAAATTCGGATAATGTGTGTTTTGATAACAGACGTTCCTCTGTAATATCGCATCTCAACAGTCAACATCTGAGTTAATCTGTCACCATCTTTGTTCCAAAGTGGTTGGTTATAGAAATATAAAAATTTTAAGAGTTTCTGTGGAAAACAAGGCATTTTTAAAATGTAATTTTTCAAGTACAGGAATATTATGAGTTAGAAAAGTTAATTTTCTAAAAATAAGAATGAACAAAATTGACTTTTGGACATTTACATTGGGATATTTGTGGTTTATGTATATTGAAAAAGCCATTTTGTTTTATAGAGAAAAGTTCTTTTACACATGATAGTTTACTGCTAGTTACTGTTGATAATAAAAATAATCTAATACATAATATTTCTATACAATAATAATAAAACTACTATGGTAATACGGGAATCCAGATATAATATGCGTAAAAGACCAAAAGTTATTCAACTTTATCTTTTATTATCAATTTAATAATATTTTATCTAATTTTGCCTACACAGATGTTTTTGTAAGTTATTTAGAAAACCAACATAAAAGTGTCAGAGGAAATAAAATTAATTTCATTTTCAGCAAATAAAATTATTCTAATTGCATCAAAACTGTTAAATAGAAGATAAATCAAAACAACTTGAAATCATCAGAAGTTCTCAAAAAACAATCGCCTAATTCCAAATCATTTTTAGATAGAAGATAAAATATTATTAAAATGATGATGAAATATAAAAGGAAACAACTTACACATATCATGTCTGGACCAGCGTTGCCAACTTAGATATTTTATATCTACATTTAGATATTTTTTTGTTGCGTTTAGATATCATTTTAAATATTTTTTTAGATTTTTTTTGGTAAAATATAGATACTTTTAGATTTTTTTTGACAAAATTTCAATATTTTTAGATATTTTTTATAGATCAAGCCCTGATGTCTAGATATTTTTTGCCTCAATTTTGGATAATATTTTAGATATTTTTCTGGGAAAGCTAGATATTTTTGGATCTTATTTGCCTCAATTTTGGATATAAAGATTTGGCAATGCTGGTCTGGACCCCGGTATTATTATAGTACTGAAAAATGTATCTGCACTGTTAGGTTAGGTTTTAGTCAAAACATTTTGATAACAGCAAAAGCAATAAAAAGAATAAGATCAACATTCTGATCAATTCTTGGAATGATAATTTGTCTCAAAATTACAGAAGGTAAGCTAGGTTTTATTTTTAGGTTATGCCTGATATATAATTGAATTGTGATTAAGAAGAAAAAATATCTATATATTACTTTATGCTCTTACAAGTGTAAGGACATTTATTAGTAGATAATTATAAGCTACAAGAAGAATACCAAAAATAGGTGAGCTGCTCATAAAAATTTAGTTTTTGGCAGGATAAAGAAATAAAATCATTTATTGTCTATAACTTTGAGAAGAGTCATTAACATTCCACCTTCTTTTCAGACAATCAAATCTCTTCTTCTCATCTTTGATATTAACACAACGTTTCGGCCGATTCATTCTACAGCTTTTTTCCAGGTGTAATATTTAATATCTGTAAGGAAAGACTTTTATCAATCTCTTTCTCCGATGGTGCAAAGCCAAAAAATGGTATCAAATATCATCATTTTAATAATATTTTATCTTTTGAAAAAACTTATTTAATTTTGCCTTCACAGATGTTTTTGTAAGTTATTTAGAAAACCAACATAAAAGTGTCAGAGGAAATAAAATTAATTTAATTGCATCAAAACTGTTAAATAGAAGAGAAATCAAAATGACTTAAAATCATCATATTTTATCTTTATTCATCATTTTAATATTTTATCTTTTTAAAAAACTTGTCATAGGAAATAAAGATATCGGATATCAGTTTAGATTATTTTGGCTAAATCTTGATATTTTTTAGATATTTGGTAAAAATCAGGCCCTGATATCTAGATATTTTTGAATATTTTTTCGCCTCAATTTTGGATAATTCTTTAGATACTTTTCTGGGAAAGCTAGATATTTTTGGATTCTTTTTGCCTCAAATTGATTTTAGATATTGTTGCCAACTCTGTATCTGTATGATAGAATGATTTGGTCGAAATGTGTTAACATCAAAGATGGGAAGAAGAGATTGAATTGTCCAGAGAAAAAGTTTGAAGGAAAATTATTTATGTTGAGTGACGTCTGACTTACAGAAGATCCCCTTTTTCCCCCCTTGTCTCTCTTTTATTCTGTCCGTATTTGTGATTGAAATAAAACCTAATGAGATGTAAATTCTATTTCTGAAAAGATTGCATTATTTTACTAAATCTATAACTTTTTCCCTTCTTTCAAGCCATATGGTGTAAACCAACCCGGCCCAGTTGTACGTTTTACAACCACACAGTCTACTGGAGAAAACCAGGTTGGCTATGGTAAGATCATTACTATTATTATTATTTTGATAGAATGCTTAAAGGAAATAAATGGATACCTAAACAATATCAAACATTAAATTATCAACTCTTAAATTCATATAAAAAAAATTCAAATCTTAAATCAGGGGGAATAGCTTTTGAGCAAAGTTACTTCCTTTGCACTTTTAGGTAAAGTTTTTAAATTTTTTATTCAATTATAAAGGTCTCTGTTGGAAAACTTATTTTGATTACCATATTGTCTCTATAATGTAACATGGTTTTTGTTTATAAAATATAAACAGTCGGATCGTCCATAACTCACTACACCAAAGTCTTCATACCTACCCCAACCTTCATACCAAATTTCATTGAAATATCTTTAAAAATAAAGGAGTTATTCAATTTTTAATTAAAAAAGTTACCCACTTTTAAAACACAGATGACAACATTTTTTTAATCAGTAGGGAATCATAGTCGTCAGCGTTTTCAAATTCCAGAGACAAAAAGAGTTCCATTTTTTAAATTCTATTCATTGAAGAGTTCCACTGTGTTTAGGAGTGGTATTAAGTGGTTTCATGAATTTAAGAGTTGAAACAAAAACAACTAGGATGAGATTACAAGATTGGTTTTACATTTAACCAGATTTACATTTTAAACAACATTTATGTAAGTGTTTAAAACTTATCAATTTTATATTTAATTTAATAAAAATTTGAAAAGCAGTTTACAAATAATGAAATTTGGGTCCTCTTGAAATAGTGGGGTCCATAATATGTGTAATAGACTAAGAGTTATTCCCCTTGCAAGATTTGTTTTCTTTGAATTTGTGTGTCCGGACTTATACAAAAAAAGTCCTCCATGAAACAATAAGTTTATAAAAAAAAACTACAAAAAAATAATAATTTATTTTAATACAAAACAATTTAATAACAAGGTACAATACTGGAGTCCAAAGATTTAAAAAAACAGTTATGCCCCTTGATTTAAAAATAAAA
The DNA here is from genome assembly GCA_006491835.1 of Architeuthis dux. Classification (NCBI taxonomy): domain Eukaryota; kingdom Metazoa; phylum Mollusca; class Cephalopoda; order Oegopsida; family Architeuthidae; genus Architeuthis; species Architeuthis dux. The sequence goes on from VCCN01001623.1 coordinate 1,298,881, forward strand.
ATAATTTTGATGGCGGACATAGATGAAAATAATTCCTTACGTAAAAAATGTTTTCAATCTCACAAGACGTGGTTAGTACTTAAATAAAAAGAAATTTATTTGCGATGAGCTATATGAATTTTTTTTACTTGATTCGCGCTTTCATCTTTCTCTTTTTTGTTGTTTTCTAACCTCGTCTATGTTTGGTCCTGGAAATTCAAGGGGAATAACTGTTTGTCTTAAATCTCCAAGTATTGTATGGGTGGGTACCACTAACAATAATTTGATACACAATTTTTTTTATTATTATTATTATTGTTGTCGTCGACGACGACGACGACGACGAGGAGGAGGAGTCTTTTCTCATTTCGCCCTGGACCCCATTAGTACAAGAAAAACGAAATTAGGATAATGATCTCATTGTTAATTTGTATCTAACCAGGAATTGTTTCATTAACTAACTAAAACATTTAAGCATAATACAACACTTTATAATTGAATTTGTTGTCTGCCTGTGGATTTATTGTGTCTAAGAGGAAGAGATTTAGTCTGGTCAAAATAGTGAAAAAAATGGATGGTACCCAGAGAAAATGTCTGCAAACATTGAAATTTATTGAGAAATTTCAGAGATATCATGTCGACAGATAGGAGCGAATATGAAAATAAAATGCAACAATATTATTTAACCATATTCGGGCATAGGGATTTATACAGTATTTCGGTCTGTTGTGTAAAATATACTAAAATCATTTTAAAAATTGTAAACATTTTTTCTGATTCCTTGTGGCCTGAGAATTCCAAAAAGATTTTACACTCCCTTCTACTAAAAGAACGGGATTACAACCCCCCGCCTCACAAACTCTCCCGACTGTGGAGACCGTAGCTTATGACGTCAGTAACCCCAGTTATGATGGTTTACCAAAAGTCTACCCTCACTTTTTTGTTATGCCACATGGTCTAGTTCATGAATATAAAGAGAAACTTAGGATCTATCTTATGCACGCGGGGACCCCCTCAGCTAATTGACTATCTGTAAATTATCGCAAATAAAAAAAATTTCCCCAGGGTGGACAACAGAGGAGTTTTCAGATTCTGAAAGAGGACAACTTTGTCGTTCGGATGATACAAAATTTATTTTGTAGACATCTTTTTACCAGTCAAAATTATTATTATTTTATTATAATCTTTGGTCATCTCCAAATTATACACAATATTTACACATCAACTTCTAAACAAATACAAAATTCAGAAAAAACATATTCAAATGTACATAGATACAAACAACATCTACAATTTAGCACAATTCACAGATCAAACTCTCTTGAAAATTTCATCTGACAGACTCCAAAAATGTCCTTGTAATCTCGTGTTTTTTCCATAATTTTTAAAATGATCTAAATTATTTTTAAAAACTTTGTACACTATTGCTATCTTTAACATGACTAGGCAACTTATTCCAAAAATATATTACTCTATTATTAAAAAAGAATCTAATTGTTTAGTAGTTTTAGTTGAGATAGAACCTACGAAGATGATGGTATAAAAAAAACATCTATATAGTTTTTCTCTGCCTAATTGGGTAGAGATCAACATCCATTAACCAAGTCTAAAAAGAATAGAAGCTATCCTCCCCGGGCGGGCACAGGTACACCCTTAGGCAGCCTTTGGTGTCCCCCCCCCCCCAAAAAAAAAAAACCTTAATGAAATCACAGAAAAAGTTGTCATTAAAATATCAAAGAAGCCTAGATAACAACCTTCACAAGGGATGTAACAACATGCTTCAAAGCCTCACTTCCATATAACGGATGGAAAGTAACATTCCCGTTTACCATACAATTACATTATAAATAGAACCCCCCTTGTAAAACCTTAAAAAAACATTTTTTTTCTAAAACCTAACAACTTCTAGGATGATCTTTACCAAAATTTGTTTCTATTTTTTTTCGACTTGGTTAACGGATGTAGATCTTTACCAAAAATTAATAGGCATCAATATTGAGATTTTGTACTTTGTTTTTCTCATTCTTCATAAATGTCCTTTATATTTCCTAATTTTAATATTTTTCTTTTCCAGCAAGTCAACTCACTCAGTCGGCTCATTATTCCCTGCAGTTACCTTTTACTGTCTTCGGCCTTGGGCAAACACCTAACTATGTTGATACACTAGAAATTGGAATTCCATATACATCAACTGAAGTGAGTATCAGGATTTCATATGAAGTTATTCAGTATTTTTTTAATCACTGCTACCCAGGTTTATTGCTGGGTTTAGGTTATTCATGTGGTTTTGACATTTATATATATCTATGTATCCGGATTTTGCCCAGCCCTAACCGTTCAAAGTAGAAACTTGAAATTTTGCACACACACTCCCCTCATGAGTAAGGAAAATGTCTTTTTTTTATTTTTAAAAAATTCCCCCCTAAATAGGTTTTTAGAGGGGGGTTCAATATGCAATGTAAGTTTATGCTAAATTGGTCACTAATTTGTGCCCGCTTGTTTTTTGAAAATTCAGAACTTTTTTAGTGATCACAGCTCAACAAAAGTCGAGCGAATGAACTTATTCATTGATCACCCCTTTTTCCAACTTTTTAATTGATCACCCTCAACACAGCATATATGGGTGGCTGTGATCCATAATTTCCCTTGGAATGCTAGTTTTAGACATGTTTCGGCCGGTCGGTCCCTAATATGTTAAATATCAATTTCCTCAGCTGTATCATGTTGGATTGATATGAAACTTGGTCCAGACCTTCGGGTGAACCATCCTCATCTTCCTTTTCCTCCTCCTCTTCCTCCTCCTGCTACTACTACCACAACTAATAATGCTAAATATCAATTTTCTCCATTGGATTGACATGAAACTTGGTCCAGACCTTTGGGTGCGCCATCCTCATCTTCCTCTTCCTCCTACTACCACAACTATTAAATCTACTACTACTACTACTATGTTTAGAATCCCTTTGATATCAGAAATCATTTATATTACATGGACAGATATGGACATAAGGATGGTGGACGCATTGTTGAACTTATGGTTCTTGTTTGTTTTTTTACTTGGTCTTATTTAACTCTTAAATTCATGAACCGCTTGATACCACTCTTATTGACAATGGAACTCTTCTGTGAATAGAATTAAAAAAATAATGGAACTCTCTTCTATGAATAGAAGTTTTTAAATTAAAAAATTACCTGAATTTCAAAGGAAGGTAACTTTAATCAGGAATTATTTCCCTTGGTATTAAAATTAAAATTTTTTTAATATGAATTTAAGAGTTGAAGTAATTGACTGTTTTCCAATGTCCAGAAATAATTTTGTACTAATAATTTCTCAGGTTCACTTCTTCCTTATACAGTATTGCCTACAAATAAGTACACCCCTACCACTTTTTAATAGAAAGTTAATTGTCTTCTAAACCAAACTTAGCAGGATTTTATTATTTCTAGTGGAACATTGCACAATCAAAACAGATATTATCACGTATTATTTATGAACAAACTCTACAGCATTGAAAAAATATAAATATATTACAGTCCAAAAATGAGTACACCCCTACGAAAAAATATGTTTGGCAAAAGTTTCAATACTGTAGAGTTTGGTTAACATGACATTTCAGCCAATCCATTCTTCGGCCTTCCTCTGGGGTAAACAGATGTTTTTAATTTCAAAGGAGGTAACCCTTATAACCTTTACAACACAAACAACAACAAGGAGTTCAATCGTCCGAAGAACTATTTGAATGTTAATGACCTTCTCAAAACTATAGAAAATATCTGATAATATCTGTTTTGATAATGTTCCACCAGAAATAATAAAATCCTGTATGTTTGGTTTATAAGAAAATTAGGGGTGTACTTATTTATGGGCGACACTGTATGTAATGTTTAATAATTTTGGGCAGTGTCATATATATTTTAGAATGTTTATATGTATGAAATATTATTTAGAATGTAACTTTTTGTTAAAATAATACGGAAATAGAAAACTAAATAATTTACTAATAAATTACCCTTTTTCAATATAATCTCCTTCCTTTTTCAATGCACTTAATCCAATGCTTCTCCATTAATCACATAATCCAATGCTTCTCCATTAATCACATAGAGAGAACGTGAAAATTACAAACTGCGCATGTCAGGGTCAGAGAAATATAAGGTAAGCCGGCCTCGAGTACTTAATTTTGATGTGTTGAATGCCATTGTTATCGGCCAGATTTGAGTGACTTTGATAAAATTCCAAATTGTTATGGCCTGAAACCTAGGTCAGAGCGTTTCCGTAACAGCATGACTTGTGGGGTGCACATTTTCAGCTGTGGTGTGTACCTATCAGCAATGGCCTGAAAAGGGAAAAATCACCAACTGCTAACAAGGAATTGGGCACCCAAGGCTTATTCATGTGAGAAGTGAATGGAGGTTCTCCTGCCAAGTAAAAGGACTACTGTGGCACAAATTACAAATAGTTTTAATCAAGGTAAAGGAAGGGGTGTGTCACAGTACATCGATCCTTGTTGTGTATGGGGCTCCGTAGCTGCAGGCCAGACAGTACCGATTTGAGTGACTTTGATAAAAATCCAAATTGTTATGGCCTGAAACCTAGGTCAGAGTGTTTCCGTAACAGCATGACTTGTTGGGTGCACATTTTCAGCTGTGGTGTGTACCTATCAGCAATGGCCTGAAAAGGGAAAAATCACCAACTGCTAACAAGGAATTGGGCACCCAAGGCTTATTCATGTGAGAAGTGAATGGAGGCTCTCCTGCCAAGTACAAGGACTACTGTGGCACAAATTGTAAATAGTTTTAATCAAGGTGAAGGAAGGAGTATGTCACAATACACAGTGCATCGATCCTTGTTGTGTATGGGGCTCTGTAGATGCTGGCCAGTCAGAGTACCAATTTGAATGACTTTGATAAAATTCCAAATTGTTATGGCCTGAAAACTAGGCCAGGGCATTTCAGAAACGGCACGACTTGTTGGGTGCACATTTTCAGCTGTGGTGAGTACTTATCAGCAATGGTCTGAAAAGGGAAAAATCACCAACTGCTGACAAGGCATTGGGCGACCAAGGTTAATTCATATGAGAAGTGAATGGAGGCTTTCTCGCCAAGTACAAGCTAACAGAAGGACTATTATGGTACAAATTGCAAATAGCTTTAATCAAGGTGAAGGAAGGAATGTGTCACAACACACAGTACATCGATCCTTGTTGCATATGGGGCTGTGTAGCTGCAGACCTGTCAGAGTACCGATGCTGATCAATGTCCAACACCAAAAGCATCTTCAATCGGACTGGACCTTGTATCAATGAAAGAAAGTCAACTGGTCCAATGTGTCTCGCTTTCTCCTAAATATAGTGGATAGCAGGGTACGTGTGAGTTGTTATCCTGGGGAAGTGATGGCACCAGGATGCACTGTAGAAAAACAACAAGCCAGTAGAAGCAGTGTGATGGTTTAGGCCAGTGGTTCCCAACCTTTTCGAGTCATTCCCCACTTTTGTCAATAAGATTACTAGTATTCTCCCCCCTTCCATTTATTAAGTTGCAACAAAGAATAATTTCAAATAATAACTTTATGTTACGTATAATTAGACAGCTTCATACTAAGAATTAGTTTAATTCTATAATTGTACAGCTGCTGCTGTGTATTTGTTACTCAATGAAAACAAGCGAAAATAATTAGAACACAATCATTTGACTGATATACATATCAATGTGATTTCAGTTCTTGTTGTTTTGCTACTAGTTCTTCGATTTGTGGGTCTATTTGTGAGAGAGCGCATCTTAAATCATTCTCAACTTGGAGTTTATTTTGAGCCTTTGACTTGATAGATAGAAATGCAGAAAACCCTATCTCTAGACTGGACTTTTATTTTTACCTAACAGCCTTATTCACCCCCTGGACTACCCAAATTCGCCCCCTGGGGGTGTGGGGGGGGGGGGTTTCCTCCCGGTCAGGAACCACTGGTTTAGGCAATGTTCTACTCGGTCTTATTATTCATGTGGAAGCTACTTTGTCGCGTATCACCTATCACCTATCTCGACATCATTGAAAACCAGATGCACTCCTTCATAGCTACAGTCTTCTACGATGACAGTGGCATCTGTCAGCAGGACAATGCACCCTGCCACACTGCACGAGTTGTACGGGAATGGTTTCAGCAATATAAATAAGACTGCCCTGGCAACAAAACTCCCCAGATCTTGATCCCATTGAGAACTTATGGGATCTGTTGGACCAACAAAACAATTGAACATAGCAATTAAAGAATCTGCTATTAACATCCTGGTACTAGATCCCGGAAGAAACCTTCTTGTAGAATCCATGCCTATTAGGTGAGGGCAATTACCTTTCTCATTTACATTTGGCCACTGCTTCAGCTGTTCTGATTCCGTAATTGCCCATAGCTGCTGCTGATGGCGAATTTAAAGTCAAAGAAAGTGGTCTACTAATATTAGGCAATTTCATGTGTTTTCTTTTGGGTTTTTTTTCACTTTTTTTTCTTCCAGCAAAAGCTTGATAAATACAAATGAACAAAGGATAAGTTAGGGGTAGTGTTTTTAGTGTAAGGGTTAGTGTTGGGTTGAGTTAGGGTTAGGTTTGGGGTGGGGTTGCTGTGTTAGCAATAAGGTGGTGTTTAGCCAGCCACCTTATGCAGTCTGTTCATTGTATGTTATATTGACTAGGGTCCCTGAAATTAATGTCCAGTTGTGGTAATAAATTTCTGTCGACTTGAATTGAGACAATACATGATGGTGCAGCAGGCCTAGACCTACCACGCTGAGGTATACTTCTTTCAGCCAGAAGAGTGGGAAAATGTTGAAATTGTCGTCTGCTTCTTTGACTTTAAATTCGATGACACTGCAGATTCCGGGATCGGCCACTTATAGTTGAAGCATCCAACCGAGAAAGGTAATGATTGCCGTGGTAAGAGCTGTTCTACAGGGACATGGAGGACCAACATCTTATTAGGCAACTGGTCAAAATATTTTGGCTCATCAGTGTGTGTGTGTATATGTGT
>VCCN01001623.1:1306175-1318410 GCA_006491835.1 Architeuthis dux
TACGTGTGTATAAGAGCTGGTAAATTGCAAGAGGGTATATAAATTATACTTGTACATTAAGAAAAACATGTCGAAAGATTTGCCAAGATTGATCAACAAATTCGGGAAGCTTTAACTTGCAACTGTCAAATCTACGCAGATAAAAAGAAGCGCACAAAGCAAACGACATTAAGAGCATTCTTAACATCTCTGTCACCCTACTGTCAACCCACTGTCACCCTACTGTCAACCCACGGAGAAGAAGCCAAGTAAACTTTAAAAAAAAAGAAATTTGTATTGTATAATACATATTTTTCCAATGCATTTTTTTTCTGAACTTTTATTTTTCTGATTTTTCTGATTATTTTTTACGTGTCTTTCATTTTTAAAATACGATTATGTATTTCACTATTTAAATAAAATTTTTACCTTCATCTTAATTTCAGTTGTTGTTATATACACCTTTCAATTCGGGCCGTTGTTTCTACGGCAACGAATAACAACGCGGTTGGATAATAAATAAGCCTTCAGTGAGAATCAAACTCACTCCCTCATTGCCAGAGGGAGTCTAGTTTACACCTAGCTTCTTTTACCAATCGGCCACGAAGACTCTCATGGATTAGCAGAAGCTGATTCACTCTTTTAAATTCACTCTTTATATCGGACTCTCGGCGCCATATTTTTGTTGTTTTCATGTATGAGAACTAGTAATTTTAAATGAGTCTTTATTATTATTGGATGAAGTAATTGTAACACACTATTCAAATTAAATTTGACCAGTTTTTAGACTGCGTCTGGCAAGGATGTGAGTTTGATTCTCAACGAAGGCTAATTCTTTATTATCCGACCACGCTGTTATTTGTTGCTGTAGAAACAACGGCCAGAATTGAAAGTTGTATATAAAAACAACTGAAATTAAGATGAAGGTAAAAACTAGTCAAATTTAATTTAAATAGTGTTATAATTACTTCATCCAATAATAATAAAGATTGATTATGTATTTTTTTTCTATTTCATTTTTAAAATGTGTAGGGGTATAAAAGCTGTGTTGCCAATTTAGATGTTTTTTTGTTTTGTTTTTTCAATATTGTGAGTCCAGTGGTGACAATATTTTCGAATTTGAGAATGACTTCCAGAAAAATTGAAAAATTGTAGGGTTTTCTTAAGTTCATTTAACGTAACCGAAACCACATGACATAGCTCGTGTGCAGCAGTTCACAGAGATAGCACCAAACCAAAGCACTAAAGGAGTCATGACACACGACACAGCTTCTATGCAGAAGTTCACTGAAATAGTGCAAAACCAAATGCACTGAAACCGATCATTGAACAAACAATATGGTAGACTGTTACTGGAAGTATATTGCTGAGTACGAAAAAGACTGACACACCGTCTAACACTGTTATGTTCCGACAATCTCTCTGCGAAGAATTCACTTGCATCCACGTTCACGAATCCGTTATGAATCACGATCCGCCGCGTTCTGCCCTTGCCTCTCTCCTGCACTCTTAAGTAGCTGGCAACTTTTTGCGTATTCAAATTAAGCTGGCATAATATACGGGCACCTCACTCACTGTTGTTCTGATAAAAACCGCTCCCTGTGTGCGCATGCATTTCATTTACATTGCAAATGCAGCGTTTACAGCATGCATATACACGACAATGTTTACTTTGAGGTATCATAATTCTTTCTTCGTCACAAAAATCACATCTGAATTGGCAACACTGACTAAAATAGTAAAGGTGACAATGCACTAGGTTTTTCATGGTAAAGCATAGCATACAAACACTTCAGAAAAAGATTTGTCCGACTTACGACCATTTCGAGATCCGTCCTGCCAGTCGGAATGGAACCCAGTTGTAAGTCGGGGAGTACCTCTCTATATATATAAAATGGGTCTGGTTCATCTTACCAAAAATCAGCTTGCCGAAGTTGGTCTTACTGAACATTGATTGGTCACTTTTTTCAGAGAGTACTATTTACCATAAACATTGGTTTTCTAAAATTACTGCGATGGGGGTATGTTATGTTTACAATTTATGAAAACAAAAGCATGAATTTTTGCCCAAATATGTTAAAATAATTTACGCTGTCCAATGAACAACGATTCTATGCGGCCGAACTATACAAAATACCTATGTTAATCCAAATAATACCTGAAATAAAATGAAAATAAAATTCCTTTTATTGTAAATACTCGATCAACAACAATAAATCCTTTTTCTACTTTTCATAAATCCTGTACAGACACATACGATCGTAAATAAACTCCTTTTTTGTTTCTTCTAAATCTTATACACGATATGTATTTTAACTACTAAATCTTATTGTAAATAAATACCAGATTTACAATAGATGCTTTTGTTTTCATAAATTGTAAACATAAACATACCCCTATTGCAGTAATTTTCGAAAAAAAAGTTAACCAGTGTTTATGGTAAATAGTACACACTGGAAAAAAGTGACCAATAAACGTTCGGTAAGACTAACTTTAGCAAGCTGATTTTCAGTAAGATGAATGTCACACATATAAAATAATAAAGTAATTTAGACCACTCATTGTTTTTTATATGTAGTATTAAAAGTGTATTATAGAAAGGTTGTCAACTTTGAGACTATAGATTCAAATTCACTAATTACTTATTATATAGGGGAGAGCGGGGCTTGTTGTATACAGGGGCAAGTTGATACACTGTCCTTAGTTTCAATAAGTGGTGACAGATAGCGCTCAGCTTCTCATCGTGCACAGGCATCAACATCCTCCATATTGTGAGAGCATGTGAGCCACGTCGGACAATACTCTCCAAAACTAATAAAAAAACGAGTTTAGACACCTTGAGTAAATATTGTGGGCTCTACGAAAATTTTAATAGATCTTGTATAAACAACAGCCCAATAAAACTTGCTTGATTATCTGAAACGGCTGTCTTTATGCTTCATTTGTGTATAGACTTTGTTTTCCGAGAATTTTATTTTATGGCCTAAATTAATTTGGGAAATAAAATGGTTGAATCGGGGCTAGTGTTTCACCTTAGGTCGGGGCTAATTGTTACACCTTGTAAAACTTGCTTCTTTCCCGCACGTTTTGATATTTCGGGTAGTTTACACACATTACCTTCTACCACTTTATTTTTTATTAGTAACAACTTACCCCATGCCATGTAACAACATGCCCCACATATGGGGCAAGTTGTATTTAGTTATCTTGAATGATAATTTCTGTTATATCTTGAGAATGAAGCAATGAATAAATTTTCTGTTTGGTGTTTATGTAAATAAACATAATTACCTCACAGCAGATTCTTTTTAAAGTTACCTTTAGTATTCAAATGGTTCTTCAGACGATTGAACTCCTTGTTGTTTGTGTTGTAAATACAACGTTTCAGCCGATCCATTCTTCGGCCTTCTTCAGGTGTAAAATCTGAGTGTGATGGGGTAAACAGAAGTTTTGTTTTTAAAGGGGGTAACCCTTATAACACGGGCTCAGGTTTACAACACGAACAACAAGGAGTTCAATCGTCTGAAGAACTATCTGAATGTTAATAACCCTTCTCAAAACTATAGAACTATCTGAATGTTAATAACCCTTCTCAAAACTATAGAAAATATCTTTACCTTTTGTAGTTTTTCAGAGGGAGGCAAAAATAGTAAAATTGTAACAACTATCCCTGCTCTCCCCATCTCCTAAATTTGATGTGTGGATATTGAAAGTCACACAGTAATTCTATTTTGGATCTACAGTTGTTGATTCCTTTCAATTAGAAAAGATTAAGCTTATCCAGCTGGATTAACTAATTCTCTCCAATAGTAGAAGGCAAATTTAACTCTTAGATTCATAAACACTGAAACTATTCAATGAATAGAATAAAGACAAGCCTGGCTGCTCCAGAGTCAAACTCTGCTCCTCCTATTACTTCCTTGCGTAATTCTACTATAAATTTTGGAGGTAAGACTTGTCAGTTTAGCGCAGGTGGTAACACACCAGGCTAGGGATCACTAGGTCATGAGTTCAAATCACGGTAGGGGAAGGGGGATTTACATTCTTTTGTGAATTGAATTAAAGAAGAATAAAAAATATTTACCAAAAGGTGCAAGGGAATTAACTTTAATCAGAAGAGATTATCAGGAAGACAATTCATAGAAACTGAAGAAAGATCTATAATCTGTAATTTCTTTATTTATATTTATTAGATTTCTCGAGAACCGCTGACCCAAACAACTTCAAAATCGACACTGCATTGTCTTGTGTGCTGACTAATATATTTGGCGAATATCAACTTTGTACAATGGATATTTGTGGAGTAATTGCAGTGCATTAGATTTCTCGAGAACCGCTGACCCAAACAACTTCAAACTCAACACTGCACTGCCTTGTGTGCTGACTAATATATCTGGCGAATGTCAACTTTGTACAATAACCAGTTGTCAAGTAATCTTGGTGTATATCAGATAATGTTATTCTGATTCGATTTTGAAAAAATTCTTTGTGTCTTGCATTTTTTAAATTTGTTTATAATCCTAATTTACAAAAGATTCCGGTACACATACAATAGTGGGGTCCAAAGATTTAAGACAAAGTTATTTCCCTTGAATACATGGACATAAACGAAATTAATCCCTTACTTAAAAATTGTTTTTGATCACACAAGATGAGGTTAGAAAACAACAAAAAAGAGAAAGATGAAAGTGTGAATCAAGTAAAAAAGACTCATTGCAAATAAATTTCCTTTTATTTAAAACTTTTTCAAAGACCAAACTAAGTAAATTTGTAGCGTAAACATCATTTTAAAACAAAAATCATAACCAACACAGTTGTTTAACAGTTTTGTGACACGTGACTGATCATCCTAAAATTACTTTAATACGTACAAAACAAATGATTTGATACACAATTTTATACAAAGTTATTTTATAATTTATTTTAATAGTTTATTTTAATACAACATTGTAGCTAGTAAATATAACTAGCAACAGACTGTTCAAACAAAAACTTCAGCTATCTATGGAATAATTTTTTTAAATAATACAGTTTTTAATTTATTTTAATTTAATTATTTTAATTTAATTTACAAAGTTTTGTCTTTGAAATAGTCTTAAATAAAAGGAAAATTATTTGTGATGAGATATGAAGTTTGTTTTTACTTGATATACGCTTTAATCTTTCTCTTTTTGTTGTTTTCTAACCGCGTCTTGCGTGATCGAAAACAATTTTTAAGTAAGGGATTATTTTCGTCTATGTCTGTGTATTCAAGGGAAATAACTTTTTTGTCTCAAATCTTTTGACCACACTGTTGTATGTGTACCAAGATTCGTTTCACTATTTTTTAAAGTACTTTTTACTTTGCCATTTCAATGAATTCTTATCGTTTTTATAATCTTGTTTTCTTTGTAGCATAGCAAAATCCGTGAATGGACTTCGATTATCCCGAATTCACAGCTAATCATTATTCCATATTTGAGTAGTGATCCTTACAGGTAAGCAAATTCCTTGTTTTATTAATATCTTTAAGAACACGCATGGTGCATGTTGATTATATAAAAAAATCTGGATCAGACTGTTTTAATAGCTGAATTGGAATTAAACACTTTAAAGGGAAAATCCATGTGAGATGAACTCGTAAAATAATATAAAAGTAATTTTCCGACATAATTTTACTCTTGTTGACTTTGTGCTAATTAATCATTGCTACCCACAAAAGACCGGTTTAATCACTGTTGCTGGGTTTAGGTTATTCATGTGTTCTGACATTTATATGTATCTATGTATCCACTTATTCGGACTTTGCCCAGCCCTAACCGTTCATAGTAGAAATCTTTAATTTTGCATGCTCACTCCCCTCAATAAGTAGGGAAAACATTTTTTTGAAAATTCCCTGTGTCCTAAATTGGGTTTTAGTGGCGGGTTCATTTGCAATGTAAGTTCATGCCAGATTGGTCCCTTAGTTTGTTTTTTGAAAATCTGGACTTTTTAGTGATCACAGCCTTTTCCAATTTTTTAATTGATCACCCCCAACACAGCATGCTTCCTAAAGACGTTGGTCAGGTGACGGTTTCTATTGAATGACTAACCAGACTTGTTTTTTTTTTTTTTAAATCATGAATTTATGGTTCAAGCCTTACTGGTAGCATTTTCCTCAGGGTAACTTAATTTTACCACCACCACTGTTTAATTTACGAGGTAAAAAGAAGCATATATGGATGGCAGTGATTCATAATTTCCCTTGGAGTGCTAGTTAATTTTTATCTTGTACTAATTATTTTTTTGTTGTATGAAACCATATCATTTTTTTAATTCTTTAGTGATGATTCACATATGACACTTTAACTCCAGTTTATGAACTAGTTTTGTATATCATCAGTGTTTGTGACAAATGTATTTCGAAACAAGTTCTTAACAGATTATTCATTTTAATTTTGAGATGTCGACTAGAAATATTTTCAGTTTGAGGTGTAGGATATTGTGGTAGGATAAAATGTACATGTTAGAACTGTGTTCCCCAACCATTGGGCCGTGGACCAGTACCGGGCCGCAAAGCATGCGCTACTGGGCCGTGAGAAAAAACGATATGATTTGGCGATACAAAACAATATGAGTCAGCTATACCTTTTCTCAATCCCTGTCAAACCTCCCACAAAGAAATATATTTGATTTACATGGCAAACCAACTGTAAAATGAAATGGATTAGACAATAACATTTCAGTAGTCAATGAACGAAAACTTTATTAAAGATTAATTTGAGGTTTTCCTCTCAAGAACTCAAGTGGATCTTGATATTAAATTTGTTAGATAAACCCTTTTAGAAATGAAATTGAGTGTATTAGCCACTTATAAGTGATTTATTGTTGACTTATCGCCTATAATCTAGTCGTGATTATCCCCCACCCACCTTCGTTGGACAGAATAAGAATATTGTCAATTTTAAACTGGTCTGCGGTGCAAAAAAAGGTTGTGGACTCCTGTGTTGGAAGAATATGTCAATTTCAATTAGTTTTCCTCCAAAGACCTAATTTAATTCTGAAACTCAAGAAAATAAGGACATGAATATCCTCTGCAGTCAATACCAATGTAATGTGTCACTGTAATAAAAAGGTAATAATTCCACAGCGGAAATAATTCCACAGATAAAGTTATTGCTAGTGAGTCCATTTAAATGGGTTTCTCAAATGAAATGCAAATTTCTCTGCAAAGGTTTATGGATGCCGCTTAGCGCATTCTTCATTTAAATTTTAAATCTATATAGGAATAGAATTTTAATATATTTATCGTAGGCATATGTATAGGATATGTATATAAAGCCTCTTTTGCTTTATTTTTTGGTTTAAAATTTAGGTAAATTCTATTTTTCTATAGAAAATTTGATTTGTGGAATTATTTCAGCTGTGGAATTATTTCCTGGACCCATTAAGGAAGATATTATTTACTCCAGAGGTTCTCAATTTTTTTGAATAATCTACCCTCTTTGAAAATAATAATATTTTTATCCATACATAGCAAAGATTATGCAAAGGTTTCTTAGTGCATTCTTTATTTAAATTTTAAATTTATAGAATTTAAATATATTTATCATATACATATGTATAGGATATGTATATAAAGGCTCTTTTGCTTTATTTTTTTGTTTTAAATTTAGATAAATTCTATTTTTCTATAGAAAGTTTGATTTGTGGAATTATTTCCCCATTTTTTTTTGCATAAATGTTGTTTAAATCTAATAGATAATATTTTATATAGAAATAGAACATTTTAAAATTATATATTTACAAAGTGCGAGATCTTCCAAAAATTTGTTTTTAGATAACTGAAAAAATATGTAAATATATTTTGCTTTTTCTTGTTTGATTATAGAATTCTGATAACACTATGCAACTTTTTGTTCCTGGGTAATAAGTGTTATTTTCTGATTGATTATGTCTAAAAATTATATAGAAAATGTCAATTATTCCCTTCAAACTTTGCTTTTCCGACCTGGACAGGGATAATTTGAAATTTACTCATTTTCTATTAGACAACGGGAAAATTTGCACATTTATTTACATATGAAAATAACTATCCTGGCCACAGAACAAAGTTTGAAGGAAATAATAGCAATTTTCTATACTTTTTACATATAAACAATCAGAAAATAACACTCACTACCCAGGAACAAAAATAATGTTACACTGTGTTATTTAGTTCAAATAGAATCTCAATCCATCTCCTCTCTCTTCATATTTTGTTCTTGGGTAATAAGTGTTATTTTCTAATTGATTGTTTAAAAAGTATATAAAATGTCAATTATTCACTTCAAACTTTGCTTTTGCGACCAGGACAGGGATAATTTGAAATTTACTTATTTTCAATTGGAGAACGGGTGAATTTGCACATTTTTAATCACATAAAGTAAGAAAAACAATTGAAAATATCACTATCCTGGCCAGAAAAGCAAAGTTTGAATGGAATATTAACCATTTTCTCTACTTTTTACAGATAAGCAATCAGAAAATAACACTGACTACCCAGGAACAAAGATCGTGTTGCACGCTTTAATCTAACAGATTTCTTGCACTGTTTCTTATTCATTTTCTTAATCCTTGAATTGTCTGAAGACAATGTTATATTCAAGCTATGATGTTTTTGTCAGAATTACCTCCCTTAGACTATCAATCTGCGAGCTGAAAGGCGACTGACTACATTTTTATTCTTAGCAAATCTAGTAGTTTTGCATATATATTTAAACAGAATTTGCATATTTTTCTCATAATAAATGTTTTATATTATTCTTAATTCTGAATACTTATTTAAAATGAATTAAATCGGAAATTTAAGAATTTTAAAATAATTTTCATTTTACTAATAATGTATGAGCTGACTTCGGTGAATATTTCCAGTATAAATAAAGCAGAATATATTAACTATATTTAGTAAAATCTACGAATAAATATCTCTAATAATATCAATCTGTATTCATTTATTTTTTCTTCAATTATACCTTTAAATAATTGGTACATGTCTGCTGAAATAATATATCAAAATAAAAGCAAATTGAATAGTGTGAGTCTTACAAGCTGTTGATAGTGAGTTTGATAATCAGTAAATAATTTTTTTTTTTATTTCTAAAATTCTGTGTTTAGGAATTAATAAAAAAACTTATGAATTAAAAGATGAGCGTGTTTCCCCATTTAATTTTGTTTTTTAAATAATTACTTTGAAGTCTTTTCCATGTTATAGGTTCTCAATTAATAAAATGTCTTTATAATTATATTCTGTCAGATATAAAATTATCCATCATTTGATTTCAAACACATTTAAATGTACAAGTTATTTTCAAGAATTTATTTATTTGAGGTTTGAAAAAACCCAGAATAAAAACTATTTTCACAATAGAAACCCATAAACCCAGATGGTTGGTGAAAACTCCAGATATGATGGGAAAAGCCAGCCATGTTTGGGACCCCTGTCTTAGAATAATATTTTAATTTCAATCAATTTTCCTCCAAAGACACAATTTTATTCTGCAACTGAAGAATATTGATAAATTTGAAGATAAGATACAATAGACATAAGTGTCTGGACCAGAGATCTCAATACCAATGTAAAGTGTTCTGAAAATATTTAAAAACCATCATTTTAATTCTGCAAAATAAATTGTATCATTACAAAAAGTTATAATGAATTACAAATTAAAACATATTGAATAGCTTTAATATCCTTAACTTGATGATATAACTAATTTCTACAAATGTTTATTGACTTATGTTTAGAAAATAATTTTAGGTATTACTTTTGTGCAGGTATACAATGATTAGTGCGGTTAATTCGTTCCAAAACTTTCTGTACTGTTCAAATCCGCACTGTTCAAGTTTTTATTTATTTCTGATCCACATAAGCTGGAAAATTGATGATTGGAAACTATCTAAAATTAGGCCAAATACGCTCAGTTTCTGGCTACAGCTGGCCCTACTATTATACAGACCATTGGAAGTTTTATAAAAATCAAGAAATTTACAAATGAGGTACAAAAACTTCAAATGCTCATTGTACAACAATGTATTTTTGAAAGAATGATTTTTATAAAATGCAAATTTTTCACCATTCTTAAAATAAAATCACCATAATTTAACTTTAATGAACAAAATTATAAAAACAAAATGGCACCTGGATGTTCATGAACAGAAGAAATGTCTAATTCTGTACAGCAGAAAATATTACAAAATAAAATGTAGATAATTATAACTTCAATTTCTCTGATGTAATGATATATTTACACTGTTGTATATAAATTTGAAACAAAAATATATTTAGGTAAATTATATAATATCTTGAATTAAAGTATATAGTAGCAACCTCAAAAAAACAAAAAAATTGCCATAGAAACAGTGGCCCAAATCAATAAGTTGTATAAAAACAATTAAAATTAGGATGAAGGTAAAAACTAGTCAAATTTAATAAAAAGTGGTGTGTTACAATACTTCATCCAATAATAATAAAGATAGATCTATTATTTTGTATAAAAACAACTAAAATAAAACAAATAAATTATATTGTAGTTGATGGCATATGAGACCCCATCTTTTCCCCCCAAAAATGGCTCAAAAAGTAAATATAACCTTGATTGTCCTGCCTTACATAGTCCGGAACTTGAGGAGTTGAAAAACTGGCCGATAGATGAGAAGGATTCAGAGAAATACATTTATTTCTTAACTCATAACATCCTGTTGAAAATCCGAAGCCCAGTCCTGTAATAATCATTACAGGACTGGGCTTTGGACTGAGCAGAAAACAGAAAAGCAGAAAATGTTCATTCAAATGTTTATAGTGTCTTTACTTGTGGGCAGATTGTTGTGAAAATTGGCAGTATTGCAGGAAAGACTTGTGCGGCCTTGTGCGTTTTAGGATTTTCAGTCATGTTTGTTTACTTTTGGTTTGTTCTTTAGGATTTCTTGAGTTAATATTCTCTGCTGAAATGAAGGGGTTCTTTTATGCCATCAAATTTTGATAAAGCATACTTCTTTAAAAAAAAAGCAATGGTTTTTCTTCCCTTCAGTTAAATATATTTCAAAGACATTTGTTTATGAATTCTGTAACTACTTACCTGGATGCTTTATAATAACAGCCGATGCTTTGATGACAACTTTACAGCATTTTGAGATTAAACTATGTGCTTGAAAACCATAAAACAATTATGTTAGTACAGAACAAGTATTAATAAGAATGAAGGTGGTTGGATGACAAGAAGTTGAGTGACACTACAGACCAGGGCTCAAAATTCACATCGTCCCGTCGGTAAAAATGTGTTAGGGGTGAACAGATATCTTCTCCGGGACTCTTCTGGGATGGAAGTGATTTTATTAAAAAAAAATTTTCTTTTTTACTTTAAAAAAAAAAAAATCTTGTTCCATCCCAGAGATGTGCCAAAAAAAATCTAAAATTGTTTTTCGGGATGGTTTACGTTTCCTTCGGGACGGTTAAAATTATTTTTCAGGACAGTTCTGGAACGGTGGTGAAAAATGTTAGTCTGGTGCCCTGCTATAGACAATTGTAGCTGGTATTTTCAAATACAGAGGAAGCCACTTACTGTGATCACTTTGGGATGGGGTCTTTTAGATAACAATAAATATTTGATAACATTATCCATGGTTATAATGAATGGCATCCTCTGTATTTTTGATGGATATGTTTTAGTTCTCGTGGCAGAGAGAGTCAATGTCTGAGATAGATTATGACTAATTCTTTCCAACGTAGCTTTTTCGTTTCTAAAATATAAAAAAGACCACAAAGAATATTCCATTATTGTAATTGTATTTATAACTGTGATTTGTCATTTCAGCTGGAAGAATCGACTGTTTGTTACTCCAAGCCGACTTGTGTTATTAACGGGAGCCGCCCTTCTGGGCACATGTGCTGTCATCGCTGCTGTGGTTGGGATCTTGCATTGGAGAGAAAGGGTGAGTTTCTTGGATCGACTTCTGGCAAACTTTTCAATTTTATAATCTTTTCATTAGTCATATGATAATTATAATGACATTTATTAGTGAGAGCCTATATTTGCTCGGCGCCAGTGTGAGTGACTGCTAAATGAGCGGCCTACATCGTAAATGTGAATAAAGAAACAAACTCCTTGCAGGGATCGAACCCGCGTCCAGCTTGGAAGCTACCTTATATGCAGGTACTGCTCTACCGACTGAGCTAACAGTCGGATGGTAGGCAGGAGTCTTTTATCCTACAGGCCGTTCGTTTAGCAGTCGCTCACATCGGTGCCGGGCAAATATAGAC
>VCCN01001623.1:1343178-1355302 GCA_006491835.1 Architeuthis dux
AATGTATACACTTCATATATATATTTATAACTTTTCATTTTCTAATGAATTATAATGCATTTCGGAGGATATTTTTCATTTTATTTTTGATGCAATGATTATTTATTTTTGTTTCGGACGTTTTAACGGGGATTAACTTGAAAAATCAATTGGAAACAAATAGTTTTATTACAGAAACAAATATTGACAAATGCTGTCAAAATTGTGTAAACAACGTCGCAGGTTTTGAACAGAGTCTGTTCTTTTTCTTGTTCTTTTTCTTGTTCTTTTTCTAAATGTTTTCTGACGTTTTCATTTTTCAATGAATCATATTGTATTTCGGTCGATATTTTTCGTTTCAATTTAGATGCAATGGTTATTTATTTTTGTTTCGGACGTTCTAACAACTTGAAAAATCAACTGGAAACAAATAATTTCATTACAGAAACAAATGTTACCAAATGCCGTCATAAATTGTATAAATAAGGTTTCTTGCTTTCTCTGGTAAAGCTATGTAAAATTTCGAATAACTAAATCCACCAATTTACTATCAATTACCAATACTTTCACACAACAAATTACATTTAAAACGAAAAAATTAATTAATTTGATTCTTTCTTCAATTATATACAATTTTCGTGTATAATTGAAAAAAAATACTTTAAAATATTTGCTTTTATTTTTATCATTTACATTGTATACAAATGCGCGTCTCGGAGCGTTCCATGATGAAGAGACAAATTCGAATTGAACAAGAAATGGGTCTTGATCTTTTTTCTTTTTTCTTCTTTTTAAGCTCTCTTTTCTCATGTCTCGTACTTAGTGGGATGACGATAAGACTTCTCATCTCTCATTGCAGCCTATTTTCTTTCAGAATAGCAAGTTTATGGACACACTGAAATCAAGCGGAAATGAGCTGGCTCGCTTTTGTATTACGTACCGTGTCCGACCAGTCAGTCCCCTGACACCTATTATCAACACCAAGGGCAGGAAATCCGCCCTTGTATCTTGAATATCAGCCAAACGTTGTTCGTCTTCTGAAGCAACTCCAACTTGCTTAAGTTTATTCCTGCAGACACAGAGGAAATAACAGCGATAATGTTACTCCCTACATCGATTTCAGGGCCGAATTAATCTGAATTTTGGAGTTAGCGTCGATAAGAAATTCCTGAATATTTGTCAGTCGATCAAGACTAGAGATAATCCTGGCAAAAGGATACATCTTTGTTACAGGTTCAATGGATGACAGTTCAGAAAGCCGGTGTTGCGTTTAAATGGGTCTATGGGTGAAAGAGACAGATTCTTAAAATGGAATCATTAAAATCGAAAACAAAAGGGACTGGGATTAAAATGGAGACAAAAGATGAATATTAAAGGGAATATTAAAGGAAGATGAAAAAAAAATGAACCGTAAAGAAAAGGAAGTGATTTAAATCAAAGGAAGGGATTATGGAGAGCAGAAGGCCATGTCTTTCAAACGCGACGTGTGAGAATTAATACTAAAATTATTATATGATATTTAAAAGAAAAATATGTTTATTTAATCTGTGATATCACGGGTAGGATTTATTAAATAAATTAGTTATTACCGTGAAAACGTTCACCGATATACTATTTGCATTTCTATCAGTTGACTTTTTAGAGACGAAACTACTGAATTCGTTTAAGTGGATGAGTCTGTTGTTACGGACAGAGAAGCAGAAAAAAAAATCCCACTGTTCATTATATAAGTAGATACGTCAAAACTTTCATTCAATTTAATGATTACATATTTGGTTAACCATTATTTCTATATGTATTTCTTTCATCTTAGTGTCAGTTGCTTTTTAACGCAACGACTCAGATCGTCGGTCTATTAGTAACAGCACGAAGCGAAAATAAAGTATATTTGATTTTTTTGTCTGCCAACCGTAAAGCTCTCGTAGCTCGAAGGTTAGAGCAGCTATCACGGTAAGATAGGCTTCCCGATGCAAAAGGCTTAATCTTTATTTCGAATCTGTGCGATTTACTAATGGCTGAAGAATTACGGTCAAAAGAGTTGCGATGAAAAGCAACTGAAATTAAGATGAAAGAAATACTTGTCAAAAGTTAATAATGACTGCCAATGCTTCATCTAATTAAAATTCAAGATAATATTAGTACATATGCAGTTGTTCGGTGAGAAATGTCGCGTTTTTGTAGACTGAAAAAAAAACCCTGTTCAAATGTAACCAACATTAAATTTAATGATTTCATTAAATTTATCAATAACATAATCATTATTATTAGCAATGACTAAATCCTACCATCAGTAGTTTGAACGAAAGAATACTAATCAATCTTTATTATTATTGGATGAAGTATTGTAACACACCACTTTTTATTATATTTGACTAGTTTTTACCATCATCCATGATGAAGGTAAAAACTAGCCAAATTTAATAAAAAGTGGTGTATTACAATACTTCATCCAATAATAATAAAGATAGATCTATTATTTTGTATAAAAACAACTAAAATTAGGATGAAGGTAAAAACTAGTCAAATTTAATAAAAAGTGGTGTGTTACAATACTTCATCCAATAAGTTGTATACAAACAACTAAAATTAGGATGAAGGTAAAAACTACTCAAATTTAATAAAAAGTGGTGTTACAATACTTCATCCAATAATAATAAAGATAGATCTATTATTTTGTA
Organism: Architeuthis dux; assembly: GCA_006491835.1. Taxonomy (NCBI): domain Eukaryota; kingdom Metazoa; phylum Mollusca; class Cephalopoda; order Oegopsida; family Architeuthidae; genus Architeuthis; species Architeuthis dux. Next base: position 1,345,836 of record VCCN01001623.1, read on the forward strand.
TACAAACAACTAAAATTATGATGAAGGTAAAAACTAGTCAAATTTAATAAAAAGTGGTGTTACAATACTTCATCCAATAATAATAAAGATTGATTTATAAACAAGACTACTGGGTCTCATATCTAAAACAACATAAATATGGCGCAGAGAATCGGTTGTAGGAAGTGAGTTTATAAGTGAAAATCAGTTTCTGCAAATCCATGAAGACTTCGTGGCCAATTGGTAAGAGCAGCTAGGCGTAAAATAAACCCCCTCTGGCAATGAGGGTGTGAGTTCAAAAGGTAAAAACTAGTCAAATTTAGTAAAAAGTGGTGTATTAAAAAATACTAATAATACCCAACTGATCTCTTCCCCATATTCAAAAGTTTTGGTGAAAATGTAATCTGATTAAATTTAAATCTGAAGGTACTAATATTATTTAACTAGGAAGATGTGGTAACATATCCCAATTTAACGATCTGGTCTTTTCCTTGGTTTATTTTACTGTTCGAGTTCTGAGTTCGAGTCTCACCGTGGGCTTATTTCTTATTTCCGATCTGTGCTCTTCACTAACGGCCGTTGAGTGACGGTCTGAGAAGTTGCGATGAATAGCATCTTCATCTTTGTTGTTTTTATGGTAGGACTTCGGACAGTGTACGCAAGCTAAAGAGTAAGGGTTAGTGTCATTGGCCGTTGCCAGCGTAGTGAATTCGATCCTCACTGGGTAATACAGTTGGGAATGTGCAACTATCCAGACCATTAAGTACGCTAGTTATTTACTAAATTTAGCTTAGTCTGGCAGAAGGCTACAGTAGTGGAGAACCCAGTAAGGATCGAACTCACTACATTAAAGAACTGGTCTACAAAACAAGCTTGTAAACCACTACGCTACGGTAGGAACGCATGTTTATCTTCTATCTATATAATGAACAGTGTGATTTTTTCTGTTTTTCTGTCCGTAACAATAGACTCTTCCACTTAAAGGTAACTATTCTGCTGATAAAATATAATTTGAGACAATAGACTCTTCCACTTAAACATCATTCAATAAAAATTCCGGCCCTGTCGGCTGGGGCCTAGAATACGCCGACTGCATACCCTGCAGAGGGGTATGATCCGCCCCCCAACAGGGGCCACCTGTTTTTTCACCAAAGTTGCAAGACTCTAGTTAAAAAAATAACCTTTCACCAAAGTCGCAAGACTCTAGTTAAAAAATAACCTTTGAAACTATACTCAATAATATAAGAAACAGATTCGATATACGTACCTTGACAACAGACTGTCCACAATAATTCGTCTACATAAATTGTGTATTCAAAAAGAATTCGGCACTAAATGACCCACCAAGAGTCGATGTACCGTTAAACAAAACAATCAATTAATCAATAAACATTCAAATATATCCGTGAATTCTTTTCAACGAGATTAACTAGTTTCGTTTATAATTGCAGATAAAAATATCGCCTATCCATCATTTGAGACAATGGACTCTTCCACTTAAACGACTTAAAAATCATCCAAAAATTCAAAGATTAACTAGTTTAGTTTATAATTAACTTTGTGTTACTGCGACAATCTAACATTTAAAATCCTCGAGATCAATTTATGTTAACACGTTTGATTTATTTTAGTTGCTTTTGTCTTTGTGGAAAAAAAATTTGGTTCCAAACTCAAAAAGACCCCCTCCACCAGATATGACAAAAATTGAACCGGGAGAAAAAAAATCATTTCAGCGAGTGAAAAAGAAAAACATTCAACGATAAATGTCATCGGGGCGAATCCATTTTTTCCTCACAGGTTGTCTAATTCTAAACACTCGTGATGCTGTATAAACATACACGACAGCAACTGGGTTTCAAGCTCTTTTGTCATAACAAGAAGAGGAAATGAATAAGGTAGCCATCTTAAAGGACAGCCGCCATCTTAAAAACGAAATATTTAAAGCCTATGTCCGTTCTTGTACTACTCATCCTTTCACGCTAGACACCTGCATTCAGTCGTATCCACTTCACTCTCGCCATTCATTCAATCTCTACGTGGGCCCCTATCTTTTCTCCGCTCATCAGTTTCTATTTTCATACAATTGAACCTATTGTGTCTGTTTTCTTAGTGTGTAGCTGCTCCTCCATTTTTTAGAGGATTTAAAAATAAGAAATCGTTGTCTAATCTCGTTTCCGAGTATTTTGCTTCTTAAGAAGAAGTGCCGATGGCGTGGATTTATTTAAGGTGGATTCAAAATGGCCGGGGAGTGACCCACATACTATAATCTCAGGACTATCGTCAGTTAAGAAATAGGAATTGTTAATTGAAGGCCAACTTGACGAATCTGAATAGCTGTGAACTCGTCTGTAAATAAGGGCTTCTCTAAAGACGTTGCTACAGTCGTGTGCGAAAGGGTGCTAAGTGGGTGCGTCAATACGTGACAGTCGACTATGAATTAGTGTACAGAGTGAGCACAAAGACCCTGGTAAAGGTTTATTTTATATACAGGTATCCCCAGCTTTCCGATCATCGTAGCTCACTGGTAGAGTGCTCGCCACAGGTTTGGTAGGCCGTGGTTGAATCCATCGCCGAGTCATACCAACGACTTTAAAAATGGTATTCAATGCTTCTCCACTAAGCACTCAGCACAAGTTCTAGAGGGGTCGAGAGGGTTACGGCCAAATTGCGTTGGATACACCGATACTCGTAAGATCACCGAAGTTAAGCAATGTCGAGCCATCTCAGTAGCTAGATGGGTGATCATTGGGGAATATCAGGTGCCGTAAGCAGAACGAAGCTTCGACGGGCCTGGCAAGCCGGGGGTGGGTCTTACTAACAATTGCCCGTGTGTACTTCACATTGCAACACCCTCGATGAAGGTATAAACGGAGAACGATGATATGTACATACAATACCCCACTTTTCGAAAAAAAAGGCGGAAAACGAAAATAGTGTCCAGCGTTTGTTTTGCAGCGAGCCGTTATAGAGGCAGCAGGTACTCTATTCCTTTCTCTCCTACACTCCGGTTTCCACCAACTCAACCTCCGAGGACTCAAATGAACAAACCATCATCACTATTTTTGGACTGGGAACGCTCAAATTTTTTCCCATATACATGGGACAGAACTAATAGGGTAGTCAATAATATTACATAATACAAAACATCTTTACACAATATTTAATTGGATACGTTTTTCAGATAACCCTTTGTGCTAAGTTAGATGAAAATCTAAATAGGTTTTTAGTGAGGGGTTTCAATTTGCAATGCAAATTTATGCTAAATTGGTCCTTTAGTTTGTGTCCAGCAGCATTCACACTTGGATTTTGAAAATTCAGACTTTTTTTTAGAGATCACTGCCCAACAAAAGGCAAGAGAAGTAACTCATTCATTGATCATCCCGTTTCCAATTTTTACTATGTCTAGAAGAATCGATTGTTTTTTTGTTTTTTTTAAAATTCCCCCCTAAATAGTTTAGTTTTTTAGTGGGGTTTCAATTTATAATGTAAGTTTATGCTAAGTTGGTACCTTAGTTTGTGTCCGGCAGCCTTCACGCTTTTTTGTTGTTGAAAATTCGGACTTTTTAGTGATCACTGCCCAACAAAAGTCGAGAAAAGTAACTCATTCATTGATCACCGCATTTCCAATTTTTTAATTGGTCACCCCCAACACAGAATGCTGCCAAAAGACGTTGGTCACGTGACGGTTTCTATTAAGTGACTAATCAAACCTGTTCTTATTTTGTAAAGTTTTTCAAATTATTTTCATATTGGTCCGCCGGAGGAAAATCCTGAACTTGTAGGAAGACTCGAAACTTGGTTTATAAAAATATGAGGATATATTTTTTATTTGCATCAAATACATTGTGCCATGGCGGATAATGAAGAGTGGGAAATAGATAATGAGAGCCGACAGACTGTTCCCAACAGGGAAACTGGCCCCGTTCTCAAAGGCCCAGCTGCTCTCTCGATATCCTATTTATGACTTTTGAACACCGGATGTGTCTTCCGGTCCCTGACACCTTGCAGTTTTTTTTTGTCGATATCCTGTTTATAACTTTCAACACCTGCCTAAATATCCAACAATATGTGAATTGATGATTTTGTTAACTTTGACAAGTCACTATTGTTTTTTATGATAAATGCCCCCCCCCATTATGTTGTTATTGACTCCCTATTACATCTCGGCCCTGTCGACTGGGGCCTAGAATACGCCGACTGCATCCCCAACCAGGAACCACCTTTTCTTTCACCAAAGTCGCAAGACACTAATTTAAAAAAACAACCTTTCACCAAAGTCGCAAGACTTTATTAAAAAACCTTTCACCAAAGTCGCATGACTCTAGTTTAAAAAAACATGTAAAACTGATTTCGGCATTAAATGACCCATCAAGGGTTGATGCTGTAAACAAATCAATCAATCAATTAACCTATTACATATACCCCGCGCTGTAAATTATTGGTAACTAGTCAATTCCTGTGAAAGGGTTTTTTAAAATAGAAAACAAACTACTGAACACGTTTCAATTGAAGACTCCATTGTTTTAAATGGTGGATAGGAGACAGTAGCGTAGCAAGGGTTCTCAGGGTTTTTTAGGTAGCTCAGGGTAACGCTACACTGTGACTTTTCTTCCGTGACTTTTATTCCGAGATTCTTTTAAAAATATATTGTAGACTTTGCGCCTCTTCACACTTGCGCCCGGGGGCGATTGCCCCTCGTCTCCACCCTCTTGCTACGCCACTGGTAGGAGATATTTCTATCAGCAAAATTAGCACCTTAAAATGGAAGAGTCCATTGTTACGGACAGGGCAACAAACAGAAAGAAATCACACTGTTCATTATATAGATAGATTGACTTTCCTTTTACTTTTGTTCCATCCTTTAAATTAATGGTGATTCTTCGCTCTACGCCATTTCGGCTTGCGAAAGGTTTTTATACGAATGCTCTACTTTCGGATAGCGGGGGTAAACCTGTATTAACATTGGATTTGTTCATCTGTGTTTAAACGTGAAACCGAAGAACGTTATCTTTTCTATTCTCCCCTTGTTCATCCACATAATAAACTAACCTTTATCTTGGATTCTGCATGTGTACAGAACTGTGATCGGAAATGGGACAAGACTAAATCAATGAGTTGTTGTCACTGCGTCAGATGGCAACTGGACGTCGGCTAATCAAACATGCAAAAGAAACAAATAACTTTTGTCTCATTTAATGAAATAATTAACCCCCGACATTTAAACAACAACCAAGCGACAACTTTAGTCATTTCTTTGGGGCAGCAGGGTAAGTCAACACGCTGTAACGGACCCCAGGGGCTGTGTGTGACTCTTGCTCGTAGATCGCAGCGAAAACCACTGAAAGCAACGAGTATCGAATTAACCAATTTGAGGGACGCCATGATATGTTTATTTGGTAGAGGGGACAAAAGATTAGTAGACTTCGTTTAAGAAGAGTCATGGATAGTGCAATATTGGTAATCGACGTTTATCAGACGAACCAGTATGAAACACGAACTGTTCAATATAATATAGTTTTGTCAATATATAATTTGATGCCGTTTAATGAATAGGATGTTAACTTTGTGAGGTTGAATGCAAAAGCAATCCTATATCCTTCGGTAAATTTCCACCAACATGTCTGTAATTGAATGGAATAACTGCGTACAAAACAAAAGAATGTAATAATTTTCGAGTCTACGCAATGTTCCCTCCAATTTTTAGTAGTCAGTGTCTAGCAAAAATCTTACGCTGTGCAATGTTTTTTCCTGTGACGTTAAAAGTCGGCTGTCAGGTTATTTTGATTTTTGATTTTTGGCCCTTGGAAATCACATTTTCAGCACTAAATTTTGATATAAAACACATCTTGCATCCTTGTATTTTTTATCTAATAAATGCTCAGTGATAAACGTTTGGAAATAACATTTTAAACACTAAATTTTGATACAAAACACATCTTGCATCCTTGTATTTTTTACCTAATAAATGCTCAGTGATAAACGTTTGGAAATAGCATTTTCAACACTAGATTTTGATAAAAAAACATACACAACACAACACGAATCATTGCATTTCTTCCTTTAAACTAATGTCAGCATATCGAAGTGAAAATAACAATATCAGAACCTTCCCCAATCTCTCTTGATAAAATAATTCTTTTTAACACAACATATAAATCAGCTATCCTGAAATCTTTCTCAAACTAAAATGCTGGAGAAAACAGGTTTCAACAAAAATCGTGGCTGAGAGTGGGAGATAAGGAATGTTTCGGGAGGGCTACGCACGTTTTTAATTTCAAAGATGGTGACTTTTATAACGTAAGTTTCAACCTGATGTGGCTTCCGCTGCTCAACAGGCCCAAACCTGACAAGACAAGGATTAAGAAACATCCGAATCCTACGTTATATTCGGATATTACACCTGAAGAAGGCCGAAGAATGGATCGGCCGAAACGTCGTGTTAACAAGACAAATAACACGAAGGAGTTCAATCGTCCGAAGAACTATTTGAATGTTAATGACCCTTCTCAAAACTATAGAGAGCATCTTTAGATGGCCGTAGAATGGATCGGCCGAATGTTAATGACCCTTCTCAAACCATAGAAAAGAATAACAAATTATACAAACATTTTGTCCTTTGTTTAGTAGGCATTTCTGCGCACTTTGAAAACGTAAATTAAAATTTAAAAACTGTTGTAAGTTTTTTCTTGTTTTTGTTAGAAAGAATAAAGTCCAAACATGTGTCCGGAAAAAAGAAAAAAGTAACTTCAACGTAGAATTGTGCTCTTAAAAGTCAATTTAAAGTTTTAAACTATAATTACCGCCATTTTGTTGACCTTTTTGGAAATGTTAAAAAATTCGAAGACTGTAATTTAAAAAATAAATTTTGAATAAAGAATTCTTCCGATGTTTTAAACAAAATAGATATACTTAGTTTCACCATTACTGAACAATACTTAACAGAATAATTACGATTTTCCATTCAAAAACTACATAAAAACCTCTTTTTTCACGTTGGGTGGGGGGGTATGTGTCAAATATCTGCCTTACCTTTGACTTGCTATTTTTTTCACTGTGATTAAAATTTGGAATACAAACTGATATTTAAAAAAAATTCATCCTTTATTCGAAAACTTTTATTAAAATCCAATCAGTAGTTGATGTGTAGTAAATATTTAAAATGTAGGTGTTTTTTTGCTCGTTAAAAGGGGGAGAAAATCTACTCGTAATTACTACGGAACAAAACTTGTTTACATCTGCGCGTATATTTAAGCTATTTTGATTCAACAATATCTCCGGTTTTATATGGTGTACACAAATAATGTTTATCTCATATATTTCGCCAATCTTTCAACTTAATAATGACACTAACATTTTTGGACGAAAAAAGTTTTATATGATTTTGACGTTTATTTTATCAAGGTGTCAAATTACTCAGGTCACGAGGCCGCAGAAATGCCTGTAATGTTTAGTAATAAGAATAATTAACACATTCTGGAATTTTTATTCTTCAGGGAAGTCTATTTGAGTAGATTACTAATATTACTTTATTATTGTAAATGAGTTGTAGTACTTTTCCAAGAGGCGGGGGGACCGCACCCCCTTGCACACCCTTACGGACGCCCACGTAGTCAGTGTTACTCCTGTAAACATGTGAAAATCGATGTTTCTTATTTGCCACTCTTATAAGCGACATATCCCCATAAGAAAGCACAAAGGATGGATAATTACCATTGATCGAAATTTAGGAAATCTCGTTGTGATACTGAGTTTATTTTTTGTTGTTTCTTGGTTCTTGTTTACATTACTGTTATAAATCTACAACGTAGGTGTTCGTATCTCTGCAAGTCGATAGCATAATGAGGAGCAGACACCTCCTAAGTGTGTTGATGGTTGTATCACGTTGGAACTATTGATTCTCGCTTGATCGTCGAAGATAAAGTAAATTAAAACCTGATTGGGCCGGTTGCATTTTCAAAGATTACACAGCAATTTCCATTACAGTGATACCCCGCTTAGCGATAACCCGTTCAGCGCTGCTTCGCTATAGCGATCGTTTTGTCAGACTCCAGTACAAGGTCAGGAGTTGACTTCGTTTTCCTACCCTAACAAGAACAACAAGAACAATCCTCACCAAAATTGACATTGTCCTAGCGTGATTTGAGCTCACGAACCAACTGATTGCCAGGAGACTGGCATACTGACTGAGCTAAATTGACAAGTCTTAGATATTAACTAAGATTTATCATACAGATCCGCACGGGCTTATTTCATTTTAATACATAAATACATTTATACTAAAAAATATATTCAAATAGTTCTTCGAACGATTGAACCCCTTCTTGTTGTTTGTGTTGTAAGATATTTTCTATAGTTTTGAGAAGGGTCATTAATATTCAAATGGTTCTTCGGACGATTGAACTCCTTCTTGTTGTTTGTGTTGTTAACACGACGTTTCGGCCGATCCATTCCGAGCCTTCTTCAGGTTTAATATCCGTAGGATTAACAACACAGGATTAACAACACAAACCATTTTGTGTTATAGTGCCACGGGGGGTCATTTCCGGGCTAACACCTGGAAGTAGAAGTGGAAGTGGCCCCGGTGACCTCAGGAAAAATGCACATACGTGGGCGAGACTCAGAGACGAGGCAGAGACATACCACCCACACCTGGGAGGGCACGTGACCCTGTTGGGGACAGTGATTTGAACTCACGATCAACTGATTGCCAGTAGGCTGTCATAACGACTGAGCTAAATTGACAAGTCTTAGAAATTAACAAAAATTATCATACAGATACGCACTGGTTTATTTCATTCTAATAAATAAATACCTTTATACAAAAAAAAAATATATTTTATAATTTCTTTACTTATTATATATACAATACAAAAGAATCATCTTCAGTCGGAATAGAAGTAGGAGTGGAGTTTGACCCTGCAGCAGCCAGGCTTGTTCAAATATTTTTCGTAATAAATCTAGTAATGCAACATTTTCGTAATAAATAACGAATGATAAAAGACAGCATTAAGGACAGTCTCCAAAATAACTGTATACTGTGAACTTTGGTTAATGTGCCATGTGTATGATAATATACACTTACACATAAACATAGACAGTAATTTATCATGTAGCAATTTATCATGTAGCAACAGCCCCGGAAAGTAGTTACCAGATGAGATACAAAGCACTAATCCGTTCCATCTTGTTTAGGCTCAACAACGACATTATATATTGAAAAATAATGAGAATGACCCTACCTTGGGCAAAGAGACGTGTTCTGGACATGCTATTTATGCTATGTTATGAATGAATGGCTTGGCTTCGTGAACGAAGATCTTTGTGAAGGGTTTTCCACAGCAGTAGGACCGCAGACGTGTGCGGATTAATCCTCCAGCTTGAGCAGTGAAGTTTTAAGGTAAAGTGCGATTTGCCCAGGGTCGACCCCACCCTTTAAACGAGGCATAGGCAACCTTTTTCGAGCAGCGGGCCGCATGGGATATTGCTAA
>VCCN01001623.1:1408182-1426423 GCA_006491835.1 Architeuthis dux
AGGCATGCATTTAGTCATATTTTGTGGTTCTGGATGATAAATATCCGGAAAATGTTTTTTTAATAGAATGAAATTGTTAAATGAAAAAAAAGCAAGTTTTTTGTTTTTATCCCTCTAAAATCTTGTTCAGAATCTTTTAAGGAGATTAAAAAAGTGAACTCACATTGCTATGCGGAAGAGTTACCAAACTATTAAGTTAGTTTTGAATCCATAATGGCCCTTGAAATCTCAGGAAATAAAAACAGATTTTGTGCTTGTTCAAATACTTATGAGCAATACTTTTTATGTATGAATTATCATTGATAAAAAAAGTATTGCTCATAAGTATTTGAACAAGCACAAAATCTGTTTTTATTTCCTGAGATTGCAGGCGCCATTATGGATTAATTCTATTAAAAAAACATTTTCAAGTGATTTAGCATTCAGAACCACAAAAATGACTAAATGCATGCCTTGTTATGTTGATTGCAAAAGATTTGGTTCTTCTTGCATAATGTTTATGTTTTTAACTCTCAAAACCAGATGATTAGAAGCAAGATGGTTGTCTGTTCAAATACTTTTGACAGGTACTGTACATCGAAAACATTATCTCTCAATCCTGCCTCACCAAAATATAAGTATAAAATCAAAATAAAGAAATACAGACAAAAGGACTTGTCAAATAAATAAATAAGTAAGTGCATAAAACAAAATAAATAAAAACCTTGGTTCATTTAATAAAAGATCAAAAGAAATTAAATCTGCAATTGTGATGAAGGTAACTATGAAAACTAGACACGCTTGTTTGGTACAGAAAAAAGAATCGTTCGTGATTTTGTAAATATTTTATTGCTAATCTTTTGAGGATCTATACATATAAAGACCATATTCACCAAATTTGTTTGTTTGTCTGTTCACGTCACGGCGAAGACATAAGTTTTACTCTCTTCCTCTCTTTAAAGCTGATTAAAGTGAGGGAGAGAGGGAGACTGAAAACGGTGTTTAAAAATAGAAATATTCTAGAATATTAATCTATCCATAGATAACAGAAAAAGAAATCCCGTCATTTTTGACGGGTACTATGCTGGTGATAGAAATAAAGATAAACTCACCAGAAAGATCTTTCGGTCAAAGGAAGCGAAAATCATGGTATATCAAGCAGTAGTTGTCAGAACATTGCTCTATGGATTTGAAACATAGACGCTGTATCATTGTAACATCTCGAGCCTTGAAAGATTCCATCGATCAATTCTGTGGTCAATTCTAGGTATCAGATGGGAGGACAGAGTCACCAATGATCAATTCCTTGAACGCACCAATCAAATGAGTATTGAAGCTACCATAATACACCACCAACTTCGATGGACAGGACATGTTGTTTGCATGAAGAACGTAATACTCCCAAAGCAAATCTCAAATCTCAGAGAAGGAACAAGAACAAGGGATAGTCAAAGAAAAAGATACAAGGATCAACTCAAGGCTACCATCCAGATATTTGACATGCAACCGTCCAATTGTGAAACATTTGCAGATGACCGAAACATGGACTCTGTATCGTTGTAACATCAAGAGCCTTGAAAGATTCCATCGATCAAATCTGTGGTCAATCCTAGGCATCAGATAGAAGGACAGTCATCAACAATCAAGTCCTTGAACGCACCGATCAAATGAGTATTGAAGCTACCATCAAACTTTACCAACTTTGATGGACAGGACATATTTTCTGAATGAATAACGAAAGACTTCCGAAGAAAACCCTGTATTACGAACTCAGAGAAGGAACGAGAGCAATGGATGGTCAAAGAAAAATATACAAGGAACACCTCAAGGCTACCATCCAGACATTTCTCATTCAACCGTCCAATTGTGAAACATTTGCATGTGACCGACCAACGTGGAGAAGAATTTCGGCCATTCCTGGAGATATTCCTGTGGTATAGTCAGATAAACATATTTTCTCAAATTGGCATTCAAGTCCTTGAACACGCCAATCAAATGAGTATTGAAGCTACAATCAGACCTCATCTACTTCGATGGACAGGACATGTTTTCTGCATGAAGAACGTAAGCCTCCCGAAGAAAACCGTGTATTCCAAACCCAGAGAAGGAACAAGAGCAAGGAGTAGTCAAAGGAAAAGATACAAGGATCAACTCAAGGCTACAATCCAGATATTTGACATGCAACCGTCCAATTGTGAAACATGTGACCGACCAACATGGAAAAGAATTTGCCATCATGGAATGAAGAAATTTGAGACTAAACGTAGACCAGCGCTAGGATCCGTTCAATAAATCAATGTTGACCGCAAATTCAGTAGCCATCTTGGATATTTAAACGAGTCTTCAGATGGGAAGGTGACACCAACGACGATGTACAAAAACGCATTCTGTAAATAAATACTTCCATAATGCTGGCCTCGAGAGTCGGCCATTCCTGGAGATATTCCTGTGGTATAGTCAGATACACATTTCTCAAATCGGCATTCAATTGTCCAATTGTGAAAGCTCTGCATGTGGCCGGTCAACATGGAGAATAATTTGCCATTATGGAATAAAGAAGTTTGAGACCAACCGTAGATCAGATGCCGAAGCCAAACAAGAAACAGAAGAAGAAGAAGCGACAATAAGAATGAATCAACAAACTGAACATCACTGGGCGATTTCTATGCATTATGTGTGGAAGAATATGGCTTTCAAAGATTGAACTTCGAGGCCATCAGAGAAGATATTCTGGACGTTTTCTTGACAATGAGAATCTCCACTAATGATGAGTGTTACTTTTAGTAAAGTATTTGCCAAAGTAGATCAGTTGCAGAAACTGAATGAGAAAAGAACCGAAGACAAAAACAGAACCAACCTTTTGGCAAAACCAATGTATTACTGACCTTTACGGCTGGAAATGGATATACGATATTTTAGCTGCTACTGCCTGGTCAGATAAAGTAATACAGACTCTGTAGCCACTCGGGCGTTTCTATGATCCTCATCATAGCATGCCAGTAACAAGATCTTGGTTAAGATAACTCGTGGTGAGTTTGAGTGCAGGGAAAGTTGGTTTCATACTTTCCCAAGGGAATTAATTCGATAGTGATACAAGCAGTCTCAACAGGAATTTGAACTCGGTTCGTTAATTTCATTTTCCGAGTTGATGACGGTTATTCCAATGACGGTTATTCCAATGACTGGCAATTAGAAGGGAAAACAAGAAGGGGTGAATTAAAAACTGTGCCTATTTCCTTTCCTTTTCTTTCGACACACTCATATCTTTTAGAAGCTGTCAACCAAAACTGTCAACATAGTCAGCATAGGTTTCTTCAGTTTCTAAGATTGTGGCTGGCTATGTATGGTCACGCGTCCAGGCCGTACCAATGGAGCTAGAGGGCTGAACATTTAAACATTTATCATTATTATGTGTAGAAAAAACTTTTTCTTTGTTTTTAGAAAATTACCCCCCTGATTAGGGGGGTTCAATATGCAATGTGAGTTTATGCTAAATTGGTCCCTTGGAAAATTCGGACATTCTTTTAGTGATCACCCCCCAACAAAAGTCGGGAGAAGTAACTTATTCATTGATCACTCCTTTTTTCCAATTTTTTAAAATTGATCACCCCCAACATGGCATGCTGCCAAAAGACATTGGTCTCGTGACGATTTCTATTGAGTGACTATCCAGACCTGTTTTTAGTATTGATTTAGACAAATTTAAACAATTTCTATGAAGCCTTTATCAGTTTTTTAATTTATTTTAACCCCCCCCCATAATAGGTTTTTAGTGGGGGTTCAGTTTGTAAGTTTATGCTAAATCGGTCCCTTTGTTTGTGTCCGACAGAATCCGTGCTTGTTTTTTTTAAAATTCGGACTTTTTTTAGTAATCACTGCCCAACAAAAGACGAGAGAAGTAACTTATTTATTGACCACCCCTTTTCCCATGTTTTAATTGATCACCCCCAACACGACATGCTGTCAAAAGACGTCGGTCACGTGACGGTTTCTATTGTGTGACTAACCAGACCTGACTAGTTTTCTTCCGCCTTATATTTGCTGTATTTTAATTTAATAAATTCTGACCACTTAAGACTACTGCGTTTATTACAACACGGTGTAAACAAACAATATGGTGCGAAATAAAATCGGTGAAGGAAGAATATAGTTATATTACTAAATTTGAATGATGACTACTGAATAATTTCCATAGCCTAATCGGTAATACGTTGTCCCGGTCAGACAGGCTCGCAAGGATGAGGGATGCGGAGGCTTATTCTTCATTTCCGATCATTTCAGATTGTTTCACGGTCGTAGAATGTAAAAACGACCTTGGCGTCGCGATAAACAAACACAAAAATAATATGAAAAGAAAAACTAGTCAAAATTTAATAATGAAAATGAAATTTCAAGGGAATTCAGACAGCTATAAATTCTATATCCACGTTCTAGACCAGCGGTTCGCAACCATTTTCCAGTGGATCATTTTTCAAGTTAAAAAAAGAAATTGACGGTTAGTCAGTGTTTAACCCATCAGAACCCAGACCCATTTCTCCTTGAAGAAAAAGGATGCGGTTATAAAACAGAAAAACAAATTATACTTCATAAAATACATTAGAAACATTTCGTAAAGTTGTAGCAATGTAATGTTTTTTCCATCACTATTTTCACGTTAAAAGCCCGGAGTGACATATATGTCACAGCGATATTTTCCTAACGTGTTTTTAAATCAATTTGTTCAAGAAATGTGGTCAGAATAGGTTAAATGTAATATATAACATGTTATTAAAGCATTAGAATTATTAAGTGGGTTAAAATTTAATTTTTAGTAAAAAAAAAAGAAGCTTTTTTAAAAGTAGTTACTTCTCTCCCACGTAGTAACCAGGCAAGCCACCATTTAGGAAATGGAATCTTTGGTAGGCGAATTGGCACACAGTCACCAGGATGTTCAGTAGATGTTACTTATGTTAAAATCAAGGATAAAGCCGTATAAGGTACTTTCCAGAACATTTAAAGTGTGTGTGACACGGGTGTCAATGTGGGTTCTTATGGGTTAACATCGAACCTATTAAAATATACGAACCCATCTATAGGGTATTTTACAGCAAAATTAGAAGATTTTCAAGAGAAATAAATAGAGAGGTATATACAATTCAAAAATACACTTTATTTTACCAAAAGATAAAGTGTATTTTTGAATTCCTCATGTCTGAAAACCATGATTTAGCCTTTTAAAGTATTCAGATATGTCAACTGGGAGACGAGATATGAAATTCTGTTTCTTTTGGTGTGTGCTGGTGACCATTTTGTTTTATGCAAATGATGTAGTTCTTCCCAACTTTTTTCTGGGGAACATCTTTTTTTCTGAAATAGGACATCTTAAAGAAGATTTTGGTACCCTACTCATAGGATCATAGGATCATAGGGGTGGGGGTGCACGGTATGGCCCCCGGAACTATATGCCACGCCGTGTACTGGCCGTCATCAAAAACAACGAAAGACATACCAAATACTAAGAAATACAATTTATGGATTGTGTGTATGTCAGTACGTATGTCTTATGTAATTTGTAAAATAAATGCAACACTTTAGTGGTTATAGGATGTTTAAAAGTGTTGATTTCATGACTTTATTGAAAGAAATGCGGGGTGGTCTTGAACTTTTAGGAAGCAATGTATATATGCGTCACGCGTACAGAACTAACTCAATGGAGCTAGAAAATTTAAACATTTACACCTTATTATGTCTAGAAAAAAAAATTTGAAAATCAAAAGTTTATACTAAATTGATCCCTTAGTTTGTATGCATTCACATCTGTTTTGGGAAAATTCGTACTTTTTAGTAATCACCACCCAACAAAAAACGATAGAAGTAACTTATTCATTGATCACCCCTTTTTCCAATTTTTCGATTGATCAACACGGCATGCTGCCCAAAGACATCGTGATCGTTTCTGTGTTTCTATTGAGTGACTAACCAGACTTGTTTTTGTCTCGTTTTTTGTTTTGTTTATTCTATTTTCTCTTTTTGTTTTCCTTTCATATTAATATAGATCCGCTTTCTACAATGTGGAAGATCCTATTGTTTTTTTTGTTCTTTCTTTGTTCTTTTTTGTTCGTTTTTTCTTTTGTTTTTTCCTTAATCACATTGGACAGTCCAGTTTCGTATCCACTCTGGCCAATCTATTCATAAACTGTCAAAATCAAATACGAAAGCGTACATTACTTTCGAAAATTTTGAAGAACAATATAAAAATATAAAAATTTAGTTTTAACATTGTGATTGAATCTATTATATATCATTTAAATTAGTATTTAAATTGTTAATGGACATCACTAAATGGTAAGTTTGCACTCAAAATTATTTTATTTTATTCTAATTTAACTGAAATACTCAAAAAAATAAAAAACAAAAGTGGATTTTTTATCAGATATTTTAAAGCGACAGTTTTGTATGTTCCAAATTTAAAAAGAAATGTTATCATCCCATCAAAATGGAGTTGTTTAAATCAATCATTCAATATGAAAAATAACATACTATTTTCTATAGTTTTGAGAAGGGTCATTAATATTCAAATGGTTTTTCGGACGATTGAACCCCTTCTTGTTGTTTGTGTTGTAAACACGACGTTTCGGCCGATCTATTCTTCGGTCTTCTTCATCGCACTCGGATTTTTACAACACAAACAACAAGGAGTTCAATCGTCCGCAGAACCATTTGAAACCTACTATTTATATTCTTCAAATTTTCAGTTTTTGAAAGCATTTCACGGATTTTAATTTCTTAAATTTCTTAAATTAAATTAATAAGATTTAATATCTTTTATTAATTTTTTTTAATTAAAAATTCAGTGGAAATTTCCTTATATTGTAAATATATGGTTCGGAAAAAAATATTATATGGATATAATTTTCATTATAAGGAAGAATATTTTAAAATTAAAATGTTCGAGTATTTGAACCTTATTAAAATGGATGATAGTTTGTATGTTTATTGTTTTTGATTTTGTTTGTATTTCTGGATTCTTGAAATATCGTTAGGGGCAAATCAGAAGTCCATTAAAAACAGATTTGTGTCTTCGATTGCATATTTATATTGCAGATATATTTCCATAAGTATTTTTTTAAAATGGATTGTTTCTGTAAACAGGTTTTTTATTATATTTATTATTGATACAATAAAATAAGATGACGGGGATGAGATATGAATATTTAATCTGTAATGATAAAATTAACGATAGATGCTGAGATATGGACAGACTGGGATAGGTAGATAGGAACAGGATATGGTAGATTTATTATATCTATCGAGCTATCTATCTGACTGATATAGATAAATAGATAGATAGATAGATATAATCAGACTGAGATAGATAGATAGATAGATAGATAGATAGATAGATAGATATAATCTGACTGAGATAGACAGATATAATCAGATTGAAATAGATAGATAGAAAGATAGATATAATCAGATTGAGATAGATAAGTGTGAACAGACTGAGATAGATAGATAGATAAATTGATAGATAGATAGATAGATAGATAGATATGAACAGACTGAGATAGATAGATAGATATTAACAGACGTAGATAAATAGATAGATAGATAGATAGATAGATAGATAGAAAGATAGATATATAGATATAATCAGACTGAGATAGATAGATAGATAGATATAATCAGACTGATATAGATAGACAGACTGATAGATAGATAGATAGATAGATATGAACAGACTGAGATAGATAGATGTGAACAGACTGAGATAGATAGATAGATAGATAGATAGATCGATAGATAGATACATAGATAGATAGATAGATTGATAGATATAATCAGACTGAGATAGATATGTGAACAGACTATAGAGATAGATTACTTGATCACTGCCCAGCAAAAGGCGATAGAAGTAACTTATTCATTGATCACCGCTTTTCCCAATTTCTTAATTGATCAACACGGCATGCTGCCTGAAGACATTGATCACGTGAAGGTTTCTATTGAGTGACTAACCAGACCTGGGGTTTTTTGTTTTTGTTTTATTTTCTCTTTTTGTTTTCCTTCCATGTTAATATAGATCCGGTTTCTACAATGTAAGTGATCCTCTTGTTTTTTGTTCTTTTTTGTTCTTTTTGTTCTCTTTCTTTTTTCTTAATCACATCGGACAGTCCAGTTTCGTATCCACGCTAGCCAATCTATTCATAAACTGGCAAAATCAAATACGAAAGCGTGCATTACTTTCGAAAATTTTGAAGAACAATATAAAAATATAAACATTTAGTTTTAACATTGTGATTGATTCTATTATATATCATTTAAATTATTGTTAATGGACTATGGATTAATATCCAAATGGTTCTTCGGACGATTGAACTCCTTCTTGTTGTTTGCGTTGTAAACACGACGTTTCGGACGATCTATTCTTCGGCCTTCTTCAGGTGTAAAATCCGAGTGCGATGAGGTAAAAGATTTAATAGTCGTATATTTTAGTTTTAGTTATAAACTTTCAAGTAAAAATTAAAATGTTCTTACTATGCAAGTACAATTATTTTTATTTATGTGGAAGCCATACATCAAAGCAACTAACATAACTAAGTTGTTGCATATACATCAACGGTTGATTTTGATATCTCCAGCGTCGTATAGCTTTTATTATTCTCAGGTTATGTCTTTATTTGCTCGCGACCGTCGAGCATCGTTCAGTGAGAAATATTCAAAACGAAACTTCGCAAACCACTTTTGAAGCGATGTCTCAGCAGCAATGGTCGTATATTTTAGTTTTGGTTATAGATTTTCAAGACGAAATTTTCCGGTGGGTCACTAGGTGACCCGCGGGTCATAGTTTAGTGACCACTGTTGTAGACCTTTGCGGTTAGCCACAAATCTAACATTTAAAATATATTGCCAGTATGGTATCATTTACTATAAACCAGGGGTTCCCAAGCTTTTTTGCGTCATCGCCCACTTTCACATGGAAAGTTTTTCCACTTGTATAGTAAATATTCAAAAGCATAACAGAAATGTTTGGTAAAAGTTTGTTACTGGTTCGTAAACTGACTTTTGATGATGCAGTAAAAAAATACCAAAGGGTGGTACAAATAACGCTGACTTTTTTTATACAGGTTCTTTGCATATCTCCTTTAAATGTTTTTTTCGGGTAGCATATATTGAAATACCTTCTTAATACTCAAAATCCTATATCGCCCAACACAATTTCCAATTGCCCACCATTTTCTGTTCAGTTGCTCATCGCCCACCCAACAGTTGAAATCGCCCACCGGTGGGCGATATCGCCCAGGTTGGGAAACCCTGCTCTAAATGAATGATTATTCCGTCGGTGCAGCCGTCACTTTGAGCTTTATTTGATGTGACAACGGTTACCAAAAACTTCAACGATAATCACCAACGAAACTGCTTCGTCAGATTTACTTCTAATCCGTCGCTTGAACTCTTACGCGCTGTCAGGGATTAATCCCATCAACAGCCGATGACCAAGCCCGGTCAGAGGGGAGGGGCAGTGGGTCCATATGGCCGAAGATTTTGAGGGGTGCTACTTCAGAGGCGTAGCAAGATGGGGGAGGCGATGTGAAGTCACATGTTAGCGTGAAATGGGGTCTACTTTCCCCATCTGTCCCGGGATCCTGCCGATCATCATCGACATTCAACAGTCGTTCGACCACGGTTACTGAGACCTTTCGTCAAAAGTGGTTTGAGAAGTTTTGTGCGGAATATTTCTCGCTGAACGATGATCGGTTAGACCAGTTGAGATTGATAGCGAGAAAATAAAGACATAACTTGAGTGGCTCCCGCTGCTCAACAGGCTCAAACCCGACAAGACAAGGACAAAAAAATACCCGAATCCTACATTATGAAGGTTACCTCCTTTGAAATTAAAAAAGAAAACTTATGTTTACTCCATCACATTCGGATATTACACATGAAGAAGGCCGAAGAATGGATCGCTCGAAACGCCGTGTTAACAACACAAAGAACTGTTGTATAACCCTCTTGGTCCGCGGGGGGAAAATCCTGAACTTGGGGAAAAAGGAAGACTCCAAACTTGGTTTATAAAAATATGAGGATATATTTTCATTTCATAAAGATACATTGTGTCGTAGCAGAGAATGAAGAGTGGGAGAGAGATGATGAGAGCCGACAGATTGTTCCCAACAGGGGAACTGGCCCCGTGCTCCCAGGCCCAGCTGCTGTCTGCCTCACCCCGGATTCTGAGGGTGCTCTGTGTCTCTTTCGCTTCCGAGGGCCTCTGTGTCGCTTTTATCGGGTCAGGCCCGCCATTTGCAGTCTGGGTCAATATCCTGTTAATGACTTTTCAACACCTGGTCTGTCTTCCGGTTCCTGACACCATGCATTTTGGGGTTTTCGTCAATATCCTGTTTATAACTTTCAACACCTGTGGGGGTGGGGGTCAAACCTGTGTCCTCCGCCCACGGCTGCCTAAATATCCAACACAACAAGAAGGGGTTCAATCGTCCGAGGATACTATTCTTATTACTTAAAGCATTGGTTCTCAAACTGTGTGCCGCGGCTCAATAGTGTGCCCCAACTATCTCCAAAGCATGTATTTCGAGCCTTGAATGTGTCCAGTACGGGTATTATGTATGTCTCTCTTCCGCCACAGGGTTGCCAATCTAGTGTTTTTATCAATCTTTTTAGCGACAGGTGAAAGGGGAAAGAGCTGATGCATACGTAGATCAGTTGTGCTGATATAAGAGTTTCGTTCATTGACTACTGAAATGTTTCTGTCTAATTCATTTCATTTTTTACAGTTAGTGTCCCGAGTAAGTCAAATATAGTTCTTAGTGTGCCGTCATACAATAAAGTTTGAGAACCACTGACTTGAAGACATTGTAACAGCACTATTTATGAGCAACGTTTCATCGTGTCCAAATTGAACAAAACTAATATTTTATATATTTTCCATTAAGTTTAGAAATACGAAAAGAATTTAGAATAAACGTAATATATTTTTACACAAAGTTAGAACACGATAGCTCTTAAAATAAGATTTAAAATATAAAACTAACACAGATATCTCGCCATTTCTAGTTAAGAGCCTTTCAATAAAGTAGATTTTTGAATTCCTCATGCGTGAAAACCATGATTTAGCCTTTTAAAGTACTCAGATATGTCAACTGGGAGGCGAGATATGGAATTCTGTTTTTTTTTGGTGTGTGCTGGCGGCCATTTTGTGAGGTAGTTCTTCTCAACTTTTATCTTGGGAACATCTTTTTTTCTGAAAGAGGACATCCTAGGGAACATTTTGGCACCCTAAATGTAGAATCATGGTGGGTGGGGCACGGTAGCCCCTGCCGGCCCCGGACTAATTCATCTTCAAAGGCCAAACGAAACCGTTAAGAATAATATGCATACCTAACAACGTTTTAGTTCAGTTTCGCCGTCATCAATACATTCTCTTGCGTTGACACGCAAAATAGAAATTTACATTAAAAAAGCTTTTGCAAAGCCTTTACAAATAACCTGGGGGAGAATGGTTAAAAAAATTCACGTACGGTTTTCTTTCGCTTGGTAGAATACTGTAATTGTGCCTTATCGCATTGAAGATCGCATCAGTCATGAAGACAAAATGGCCGCTGGAGCAATAACAGGATTGTCTGATTCTTATCAGTCGTAGAACAGGACTTAAAAATGTAAATTGACCATTTCCATACAATTCCAGATATTAGCACCCCGAGGTGGATCAAATAGAAGTTTAGCAAATAAAAGTGATCCTCGGTTTTCGAATCGTTGGCATAGGATATAATATAAATAAAATGGGATAATTATGCATGTAGAGATCTATATGGACGTGCGGATTGTCGTAGCGGTAGTAACGGTGCGGGCAATGGAATTGGCGACCCGTGTTCAAACTGCGGTCGAAGCTGTTTATGTTCACTTTGCACTAATGCCCCCAGGAAAGGCATGGCTCTATCTATTCTCCCCCCTCTCCGGGGCAGATTGAGCCTTTGGAAGGAAACTCTGATTCAAAAATAAGCGGTTTGACGTCCAATTTCGGCAGCTCCTGCAGCCAAGCTGATGCCAGACGTATTGCTCTCTGCTTTCCTTTGGACTACATCACCGAGGTCGAGAGGGGGATTCTGACGACTGGGCATCCCAGGATGTCCATACGCTTCGCCCAGGCAGGGGACACTCCAGTGACGTTCCATTGAGACATAGAGACAGATCGGAGGCCATTCATTCCGTGTCCGGTCGTTTCGTCGAACGACGTGTCGCCGACACACGGTTAGCCGACATTTAGAGTACTAAATGGTACCAAGAAAGTATTCGACGAAAAGGCAGTCGGCGAAAAGTCAAGTCGGCAAAACTGATGTTCGTCAAACAGGTTGTCTCCGAATCGTCCGCATGGCGAAACTGCTGGCGGCTGACGTCGAGAACCATTCATTCAGAGATCTCCCCACATGATCCCGTTTGCACAGGTAAGTGAACATAGATTATCTGAATGAATGGTTTTAATTTCAGAGGGGTCTCCCCCAGAATATTCTGAAAATTATGTATCCAATATTGGCTAAAATTGCGTTTCAGGGCATATCTACAGGTCTTGAAGGTTGTCATGTGCTGAGATGAAAAGATTTAAAACTCGGAAGACGCTCAGAAAACAGTATAAATAAATATTTTCAGAAGGATTCTGAGTGACTTCTAGAATACCCTGGAAGACCACCTAGATCCACCCCTGAACGGCCGTAGAATGTGAGTCTTATTAGTTGCGATCAAAAGCAACTGAAATTAAGATGAAGCAAATATTAGTCAATTTATAATTAATAATGGTTCTTTAAATTCCTTTGTTAAAGTCTAAAAATTAATTATTAATATTGAAAAATTATTTTTCTGTCAGTGATGTTAACAAGCAGTTTTGGGTGATTTTTAAAAAGATCCAAAGATTTCTGTATTTAAAGAGAAAGACCAAAGCAAAATTATATTTTTAAAAAATCATATATAAATGAAGCATTGTCAACCATTATTAATTTATTGGCAGTAATATTTTCTTGAATTAAAAAATGATAAGACAGAGGCAAAATAATGCTAGTTCGAGTCTCACCAACAGGTTTTTCTTCATTTCTAATCCGCGCTGTAGAATGATGGTCTGAGTAGTTGCGATAAAAGGCAACTGAAATTAAGATGAAAGAAATACTAGTCAAACATTTTATTTATAATGGTTTGCGTTTCCTATTGAATGATTAGCAATCTAATGCCGAAACAAGAATATTACGCCATTACTGATAAAGAGCAGCCTTGTGCTAAAGAAAGGCAAAGGGACATTTTATTTAGAGAACACACATTATTAAAAATGTTATTGCATTTGGATATTCTAGCCAGTTCTTCAATTTGTGGGTCTATTAGTGAGAGAGCACATCTTGAATCATTCTCTACTTGGAGCTTATTTCAAGCCTTCGACTTGATAGATAGAAGTGCAGAAAACCCTATCTCTAGACTGGACTTTTATTTTCACCTAATATCCTTATCCCCCCAGTTGGGAACCACTGTCATAGAAAATTGCTAGTGTAGTGAATTTCATCCTCACTGAGTTTTACTATGTTTGAGTTTCAATATAAACTTACTGTTCAGATCTCATATAACTTTAATATGGTGGAATCCAAAACTATAGGTGGCGTAGGGCCCCTTGTGGTCTTAATCCGGTCCTGGTGTACAGTAAATTCTCATTGTAACGGCATTTGTTCTAACGGCACTATTTAATGACACACGCGTTCTAACGGCACATATTTTAATAGTCTTGCGAGACTATTATCGGAGATTATAACTTTTATCGAGCAAATTAAAAAGTAGAAATTCGCACGCCGTATTTTTTAATCCACCCGTTGTACCGGCGAATTTGTTATAAAGGCACTTTGGTGCCGTAATAACGGGAGTCGCAACAGTTCGTCTTCTCTCTGTTATTTATGTCTGATTTGTTTATATAACAGTGAAAACAACTTGTTAATAGCACCTTTTTATTCTTGGCAACAATGGTGGCCGTCGAGATCAAACCTAAGTCGGAGTTGTGGCTGGGAAAGGGTGAACGAACGGCCGAAACGATGGATTCAGTGATAAGATCAAATTGTCGGTGCAGAAACCTCAAAGTTGTAAGGGTATGCAGGGGAGGCGGTGAAGAGAGTGGGAACAGCTGTGCCCAATGCTTTTGTCGGGTGGACAGCGGCTCGGACTTCCTGGGTCCATTTATTGGAAACCGATAGCAGATTGCAGCCAGACATGACAAACGGCAACAATATGACTTCACGAAAACTGATATTTTAATTAATATTTGAAAAGTTTGAATCTTGATAAGAGCTGCGTTTATGAAAGCAAAAGAGAATTTGATGTATGCAAAACTCCAAGGACTTGAGACAAATTGTTATCTTTTAGATCTGGTCGATAGATAGGTAGATATCTGGGCTTGATGGCCGATAGAAGTTTTGTCAGAAACTTGATAAGAATGAGTTAAATAAGTGTGCAGGGTAGACTGTTCGTGTATTTACGTGTGTGCACGCCGGAGTGACGTGAATAAATAGCAGCAACATCTTATGCCTGTCCGCAGGGCGTCCATCTGTTGGATGTCAACAGTGGACAATATCAAACGAAAATATTCTCGACTATTACGTATATAAATTACTTATATAAACTTTCTTTCTGTGCACTTGATAGCCGTGGGAATACACGCAGTTTTAATAAAAACATAAAATGTATATGTGCGCACAATTTCCAAATTCAGCCAAAAGCAATTTCCTTAACATGTCCGCTCGGTTAGCTCTTCACGCGCAGAAGGTGCCGAGTTCGATTCCCGATGTGAGCGAAGAGTATGGAAAACTCTTCAATTGGGTCTAATTTTCCTGTGTACTCAGCACTTAGAGTATGCTCTAGGCCAGTGGTTCCCAACCAGGGGGTTTGGGTAGTCCAATGGGGTAAAAGTCCAGTCTAGAGATAGGTGTTTTTGCACTTCTATCTATCAAGTCGAAGGCTCGAAATAAGCTCCAAGTTGAGAATGATTTAAGATGTGCTCTCTCATAAATAGACCCACAAATCGAAGAATTAGTAGCAAAAAAAAAAAAACAAGAACAGAGATTACGTTGATGTGTATATCAGTTACGATAGCAGAAATCTTATTCTTTTTGTAATAAATTGGAATTTCAAATGATGTATTCCTAAGCATTCTCGCTTGCTTTCTTTGAGTAACAAATACACCGCAGCAGCTGAACAATTATAAAATAAACTAATTCTTAGTATGAAGCTGTCTAATTATATGTAAAATAAAGTTATTCTTTGTTGCAACTTAATAAATGGAAGGGGGGAATACTAGTAATCTTATTGACAAAAGTGGGGAATGACTCGAAAAGGTTGGGAACCACTGCTTTCGGTTGTGTGATTAGGGTGGAAGTTTCCCATCGGTGGACTTGCATCCAGCCATGAGGGGATGGTCATAAAAATCTGTAGGAATAAAGTCCTGGTCTCGACCAGACTTGAAACTTGCAAGGATCACTAATGTGATGCATGCAGAACTTCGTCACAGGTATCTCCATTGGGAGTTGTCTCTTGCAAGGTTCTCATTTATGTCCGAATAACATTTTGTTAAATTGGCTATCCAAAATTGCCAACAATATATATTTTTTGTTGCGTTTAGACATAAGAAATTGTTTTTAGATATCGGATATCAGTTCTAGCCACTTTTAGCTAATTATTTTCATTATTGTGATAATTATTTAGTTACTTTTAGCCACTAGCTATCTTTAGCCATCAATATTTTCTGTCCTATTTGACTATTTTTTGTCCAATTTTTGGAACATTCGTGTCCGATTTTGAGAACACTAATCTGGCAACCCTTCAATTTCCTTAACACATTGGCTTTTGCTATAAAATGTTAACAAATGTTAAACAAATTTGTATGAATACTTGAATGTAATATTAAGTCACTAGTTAATCCCCATGAAAAGATTCACTGCTGTATTTGAATTTCTATGTTTATTCTTTTTAACCCTTGAGCATATAGCAAAAAACACCGTCAACCAAAACTGTCATCCAAGGTTTCTTCAGTTTTTATAGCCGATGTTTGGAGTTGGAGCACCTAAACACCTATGTTTGACACACTAGTCCCCTGATGACCCCCAGAATGTAAATGGCACGCCCGGGCTCCCAGCATCCCTGCCGGTGCAAAATTTAATCTTAATAAGATTTACCGTAATAAGTAATAATAAGGTGTGAAATCAAATTAAGGTATGTAAAATTGAATTAAAAAGAATACAAGTACTGATATGTATGTTTCCTAACAATTCATTATTACTAAAGTTGAATTTAGTTAAAATCTAGGCGATGTACCAACATACCAAATGAATTAACTTCTATAAAATCTTTGCCCGTATTCATATCTTTCTGGCCGAACCTTGCCCGAGCTGGTACAAAACGCTGTTTGACACACTGGTCCCCTGAAGCTGGTCCGGCTAGACCTTTTTAGACCGATATATCGCCCGTGTAGTGTTTTTGACTACGTTATCGAGTCCGATATATCGGCCAGGCAGTGCTATAAGGGTTAAGAAAAGAAACTACTGAACTGGAATCAAGTGGAAGAGTCCATTGTTTCAAATGGTGGGTAGGAGATATTTTTATCAGAAAAATTGCTATCTTTAAGTGGAAGAGTCCATTGTTACACATAAAGAAACAAAAAATATCACACTATTAAATAAGTAGATGTAAAAGTTTTTGTTTTTTAAAAATGTGTATGTCTTGCAATAAATCCATAGCGTGATGAAAAAAAATTATTTTTCACAAGAAATATTTATTTTTCAACATAATCTCCTTCCTTCTCAACACACTCAAAATAATGAGGTAGTTGCATATTTCCCACCGGCGCTAGTTCGAATCCAGTAATAGCCATGACCTCGAATGTTTATTTCCCAAAACAAGCAGATTTGAAAGACGGACACAACACAATCTTCTTACTTTCATTTGCTTAAGTTTAGTAAATATCTAAGAAGAAAAATAATTTTTTTCAAGATTTTGCAAAAAATATTTTAGTTTAAAAAATATTCCAATATAAATTAGATACGAAAGGGAGCACACACCAGGTATTCCAAAAGTCATTAAAGGGTTTAAAAATGCAGCCATAACCCAGTCAAAAATGGTGGGCGTGTAAGTTTCATTATTATTCAAATGGTTCTTCGGACGATTGAACTCCTTTCTTGTTGTTTGTGTTGTAAACACGACGTTTCGGCCGATCCATTCTGCGGCCTTCGCCAGGTGTAAAATCCGAGTGTGATGGGGTAAACAGAAACAACAAGAAGGAAGGCCGTAGAATGGGTCGGCCGAAATGTCGTGTTAACAACACAAACAACAAGCAGGAGTTCAATCGTTCGAAGAACCATTTGAATATTAATGACCCTTCCCAAAACTATACAGTCAACTCTCGTTCTAACGGCGGTATTTAATGAGGCACTCGTTCTAGCGGCACGTTTGTTTTATATTCTTGCAAAACTATCGCCGGAGATTAGTTTGCAGTAACATCATGAGAAAATTTCAGTGCATTATTTTCAAAACTAAAATTAGTAAACCCTTAAAATAATGTCATCTAAAGTAACACAGGAATCTGAAAAGAAATTCAAAAGAAAAGTCTTATCAATTAATGATGAGCTTGAAATAATTAAGAAGATCGAATGAGATATAAGTAAAAATGCCTTAATTTCCGATATATAACATTGGGTTTTCTACACTGAACGATATAAAAAAAAAGGCCAAACCAAAACCTATGGAATCTATAGCCACCGGTGATTTTCTGTGAAAGGGTAATAAAAAGTATTTTTTTGGTCTGTACTTTTCGTTTTTTTTCCGATTTAGTGGGTTATTATTTAAAGCTATTCGTTAATTAATGCGTTTATTGGGAGACTTTGTAACACATACTGAAGCTAATTGCCTTTTACTTAAATTTAATAATTTAATTTTCTTTTTTTACATATATGTAGTAATTATTAAACTAAATAGGTTTGTTTCTACAAATATTTTGGGGGGGAGTTGGGCGGAAGAATACCTTTCAGTGCATGTGTTTTCAATGTATGTTTTTTCTTAAATAAAGACGTGTTCTTCTTATAATAACAGAAATCTGAAAAAGATTTTTAAAACAAGTCTTAGCAATTAATTATAAGCTTGAAATAATTAAGAAGATGGAACGAGGTGTAAGTAGACGTGCATTAATTATCGACTATGTGTATATGGTTAGCATTACTTTTTGGTTTATTCATTTCATTTGCAGACAGTTAACCCG
>VCCN01001623.1:1544898-1555091 GCA_006491835.1 Architeuthis dux
CCCTAGATCCATTGAAGATGCATGCCAAATGTGTGCTAGATTTGGTTGAGCTGCGCCAATCTTTAGGGGGGGAACTGTTACAAACAGAGCCAGTGGTTTTATATAATAGGAGATCTATATCTCATAGAAACGAAGTCATTTATAGACACTCTTTTTATATACCCATCAGTGAGTATGGTTATTGTCAAACTCCAGAACAAAGTCAGGAGTTGACTTTGTTTTCCTACCGTAACAAGAACAACAAGAACAATCCTCGCCAAAATTTGTGGTGTAAACCGATATGTAAAATTCCCATGCCGTGATTTGAACTCACGACCTAGTTATCGCTAGCTGAATGAGCAAAATTGACAAGTCTTAGATATTAACGAAAATTTATCATAGAGATACGCACGGCCTTATTTCAGTCTAATAAATAAATATAGAAGAAATGTTTTTTTTAATAATTGTGTATTTATTCTATATACAATACAAAAGTTGCAGTAATCATCTTCAGTTTGAATAGAAGTAGGAGTGGAGTTTGACCCTGCAGCAGCCAGTCTTGTTTTCTATCCTTTTTTCGAAGAATTTGGCCAATGAATTTGATCAAATAAGAACAAACAAACAAAAAGTCCCGAAAGAAAATGAATCTGGATCACAGACAACTATATGGGTCATGCAGCGTCAGTATGTAGTATGACTCGAAATTAATAAACATTATCATGTCTAGTAAATAACTATTATAACTATTCAATTATCAAAAAGCACATTAATATAGTATAATGTTGTAAAAACCATTATAAATATATCTTTTCTCGTAAGAAATTTTATAAGAGATTTTTATAAGAAATCTTGTATACGAAAATAGGCTTTTTACAAAGATGCGTCTTATATAAAGATGCGTCTTATACGTGGTAGATATATGTGAATTGTTATTACCGTATATATCGGCGTATAAGTAGATCCAAAATTAAGGTGTTAATTCAAGTTTAGTCCAATATTCGCCAGATATGTCGACTCTCCAACATAAGGTAGCATTATATCCATCAGATTGTCAAGTTCATAGGATATAAACCAGAGTTAGGCAACCTACGGCCCGCGGGCCAGATCCGGTCTGTGAAGGGATTTTGTCCGACCCGAAAGCAAATATTGGGATACTATGCTTACTTTTTTATATTTTAAGCTGTTTGGTGGGGGAGGGCAAGTAAGAGATAAAGCGTTTTTGCATGTTAGTATAGAAGGAACAAGTGGCCCAGAGAATCTTGAGTTTAAAAAGGTCTTCCACGGAAAATAGGTCACCAGGGGATTGGGATATTGGCTGAGCAGAAGCAAGTGGAGGCTTTGGGATTTTAGAGGGAAATCAGTCAGAAGAGGGAAGCCGGACAGAGGAGACATGGGATGTTTAGGACCAGGCGGGTTGCTACTACTACGTTGACCACGGCACGATGAAGAGAGGTTACCGGAGATAGAATGGGCGGGGTGCGAGGGGTGGATATAGAAAATAGTAATTCGCTTTGTGTCTTCTCATTGTATCGGGCAGTTTCTAAAAACTGCAAATAAATCGAATCACTAAAACACCTATTTTTCGCATTGCCTCGTTATCTTTCGAGATTACCCACCTTCCCATGTCCAGTTGTGACCCGAAGAACCAACGTCTGCAGTCTCGTCAAGTGCCGGAGTTTCCACAACGGTATCTTGGCTGTGCACCACACGGATGCATCATGGTACACTAAATGGAGTTCTTTAAAAAGAGCTTTTAAAAAACATTGATATATTTTGTATACTTATAATTACAAAAGAATTCTAAAAACATCTTTTATTATTATCGTCTGTTCGCTCACAATCAAAATGGCCGCTCGTGAATGTAAACGCCGCCTCCCTATAATAAGATCTAAGGGCCGCAACTCCATACAGAAAATGAATAAATTAAAAACAATTGAACTTGTCACCTCTTGAATTCTGAACCTCCAACTGGACAATACAACAATGGAGTTCTTTGATTACTAATTGGCATCCTTAGATTAAGCCCAACTGACTTTCTAGCATGCGTTATTCATTGGTTTGAGGCAAAATATAACTAGATGTATTTAAATGCACAATTCCCATATTTCAATCTTGTTATGCATTTTATCTCTCCCAACGTCCTTTTATTAATACATGATTCGGTACACGGAGACAAAAAGGTTGCCGACCCCTGGTCTAAACAGACTGATATGATACATTAGGGAAAATACTTGATGCTTAAAAATCAACTTAAACGGTGGAATATACGGTAACAAAAGAAAATGTAACAGAAAACTTGCCGTTTCTGCTGTTATGACAAACGTTCAACGACAGTTGGTTGGTTTCGTCACTCCTTGTTGTGGACGGTGTCAGGGCGCACGATGTGTCCGGACTTCGGGAAGACGGAGGTTGCTCTCTGGACAGAATTGGTCTGGAACGGAACGATGCATCGAGACGGAGACGATTTTTCTTGTAAAAGAATATACATTGTTTATTCGTAATTCTACAGAAATCTTTGTCAAACACAGATATTCGCCTAAAATTGAGAGAGAGAGAGAGATAGAGAGAGAGAGAGAGAGAGATAGAGAGAGAGAGAGAGAGAGAGAGAGAGAGAGAGAGAGAGAGAGAGAGAGGGGGGTCTAGGCGACTCAGGAGGTGACCGCTCGATCTGTATCTGTGGGACATTCTGGTTTGCCTCCGCCCTGCCAGTCTTAATTATAGTGTTTTTTCTAATAGTTTCTAAAGGCTAAATTAATTCATCTTGTTTAGTCTGTATATTTTGAACTTTGGCTATTTTGAATTCACCCGTGCTCGTTTATTAAACAGATCTCTTTTTTTAGGTATTTTCTGTCGTTGTTTTGAATCCTATTTCCCTTTCTCCTGAGTTACCTTTTGATGTTATCAAAAGTACAACTGTTTTTTACCAAAAGTGTCAAGTCGATTGTTTTAATTAGTGGCAATCTGTATATTTTGAACTTTTCTTTTCGTTTATCTATCTATCTATTTTCATTTATGCACCCTTTCGCTATTGCCCCGTGGGGGCGCGGGCATCCAAGAATTCACCCCTCTGTCTTGTCCACAGGTTCGTAAGAGGCAACAAAAGAACTAACATACCCGGATTTGGTAAAATCCTGGCCACCTGTTTGTCATTAAAAAAGACCGTTCACCAAAGTCGCAAGCCGTTGGTTGAAAAGAAAGATAACCTTTCACCAACGTTGCAGGACTTGCAGGGTTGTTGTTTTGTTTTTTTACTAGTCTTGCGACTTGAAAGGTTGTTTTTTTAACTAAAATCGCAAGACTCTAGTTTAAAAAAATAACCTTTCTCCAAAGTCTCTACTTGAAAGACTCTAATTTTTTTAAAAAACCTCAAAAAATCTCCGACTTTCGTAATTTTAAACTGATTTTAGCATTAAATAAGGGTTGATATGCTGCTAAACAAATCAATCAATCAAAAGCTTTCGCTATGGTACACTGCTTCAATGCGTTAAACCATTATGATTGGTATTAATTCATCTATTTCAATGATCGTTCGCTTGTGTTAACCTTGATTTTCTTATTCAATCGACTTTGTCTTTTTTTCTTTTCGTTTTTTCCTGCCGTGTATTCTTTTGTATGATTTCGATTGACAAACCTAAGAACCAATAATGAATGACCTGACAACAGACTTTTGTTTGATCCAACTCCCTTGGAAGGAGAATTCAATACGATATCTCTAGCCGATCCTCATTCAAGAAAGGCACCAAACATTGGAGAAATAGAGAGAATCTCCGTTAAATGGATAATCAGTTGTAAGCCTTGCTTTCAGCTTAAGCGCAGATTAGGTAACCGGTTGATTACAGCATTGTGTCACAGCAGGACGAAATAATTCAGCCAGATGCTTGAGTTCTCACTGGGGGGAATGCATTTATAGAAAGCGCCCTCTCTCGGGAACCTCAATACTTAAGTCTCCATTGGACAAAAGCGCTTGAAAACGTAAAAATATAAAGCCTATTAAAGAAGAGTGAGAAGAAAGTGCACAGTTACGAAGTGTATTTATTTACTGAGTTCATATAATTATGAAAGTTTTTATTTTTGATTTAAAGCCTGCTAATGTATGTATGTTCCGGATACCATATCAAAAGATCCCATGCATTGAACGACTTCGCCTATTGTAAATAGAAAACATGATTGTAAAGTCTAAAAAGCATTTGACATCATCTATTGTCCGGTTCGTATCGAATTTACATAAACGTGTCCGGTATATTGACAAATAAAACTTCTTTTCTATTTAAGATTACAATGTATTAATCTCTAATTACGCCGTGCAACGCGATTTTTGTTCCTGGGTAGTGAGTGTTATTTTCTGATTGCTTATGTTTAAAAAGTATAGAAAATGTCTATTATTCCCTTCTAACTTTGCGTTTGTGGCCAGGATAGTGATATTCCTATATAATTGTTTTCCTTACTTACTGTGATTAAAAATGTCCAAATTCGCCCGTTGTCCAATTGAAAATAAGTAGATTTCAAATTATCACTGTCCTGGTCGCAAAGGCAAAGTTTGAAGGGAATAATTGACATTTTCTATACTTTTTAGACATCATCAATCAGAAAATAACACTTATTGCACAGAAAGTTATGAAACCGATTAATATAATCGTTTCAAATTTGTTTTTCGGTACAATTACTTATATTCTTTGAATTATTCAGATTAATTTATTCGATTTGTTTTTATCACTAAGTTTCGATCGGTCGGCTCTCCGGCCGTTCTCAGATGTGTTGCATTTGGTATGCTTCAAGAGAGAGAATTCTGGATCACTTTCACATATACGTCGCGGTATATTACATATAAATATCATTGTCCCAATGATATTCATATGTAATTGTTTTTCTTACTTTATGTGATTAAAAATATGCAAAGTAGATTTTAAATTATTACCGTCCTGGTCGCAAAATCAAAGTTTGACGGGAATAATTGACATTCATTTTCTATACCTTTTAAACATAATCAATCAGAAATTACCCAGGAACAAAGAAAACGTTTTAAAAAAGTTTCACAGTGATATCATCAAGTGGCAATTAAAGAATGAAATATGGTCAACGCCTTGGAAAAAAAACTTTAATTAATAATTATTTGAAAAAACATATTTGAAAACAAATGGCATCAATAATGGACGTTTGATTCAATAAATTAATAGTAAATGCCACACGGATATTGTACTGGTTAGCACGTCTGCCTCGCACCCAGAAGGTCCCGGGTTCGATTCCCGGTATGAATGACGAGTGTGGAAATTTCCCTGTGCACTCAGCAGCTAATTGAGTACACCCTACGCTGTGTGATTATGGTGGATGACTTGCATTCTGGCAAGGTGGTGGATATAATAACTTGTAGGAATAAAGTCCTGGTCTCGACCAGACTTGAAACTTGCAAGAATCACTAAGCTGATGCATGCAACAGAAACCGGGCCTTCGTCACAGGGCTCCATACTTCACTGGGAGTTGTCTCTTAAGAGACGGTGTGCTTTTACATGACACAAATCCGTATACTATCTATGAATAAGAGCTATGAAATTCTTTTTTTTTGTCAGCATTGATTCATTTGAGACCACTACAAAAATGAGTATTGAGCTCTATTTTTCAATACTGAATTTTGCTCATCAAAGATAGATAAGGGGGTGGGATTTAAAAAAACAAAAGAACATTTTCTCTGCTCATTGAGGGGAGTGTGTGTGCAAAGTTTCAAGTTTCTACTATGAACAGTTAGGGCTGGGCAAAGTCCGGATACATAGATAAATACATAGATACATATAAATGTCTGAAATCAAGGAATGGATAAATTTGTATCTGACAGAATATGATCATTATAAAGACAATTATTAATTAATTAATAATTAATCGAGAACCCATATCAGCCCGGCATCGGTGTTAGCGATTTCTAAACGGGCGGCCTAGATCGTATAAATGAATAAAGAAACGAGCGCCGTGTGGGGATCGAACCCGCGTCCACCCTCATGAGAGTACC
The DNA here is from genome assembly GCA_006491835.1 of Architeuthis dux. Taxonomy (NCBI): domain Eukaryota; kingdom Metazoa; phylum Mollusca; class Cephalopoda; order Oegopsida; family Architeuthidae; genus Architeuthis; species Architeuthis dux. The sequence continues at coordinate 1,550,876 of VCCN01001623.1, forward strand.
GTTAGCTCAGTGGTAAAGAGCAGGGCTGCGTATAGGTTGCTTCCAGGGGTGGACGCGGGTTCGATCCCCATACGGCGCTCGTTTCTTTATTCATTTATATATCTAGCCCGCCCGTTTAACAATCGCTAAGACCGATGCCAGGCTCATATGGGTTTTCAATTATTAATTAATTAATTAATAATTGTCTTTATAATTATCATATAAATGTCTGAACACATGAATAACCTAAACCCAGCAACAGTATCTAAACCAGTGCTGTGAGTAGCGTTGATTAATACTATCGAACGGACCGAAGTCAAATGTCCTACAGAACACAACCATTGAGAGAAAGGCTCCTCCATCTTGGATCTAGTTTGGACAAAGTACAAGATTTATAAGGCAATTAATTCAACATTACTTCAAATGATTTCCTCGGCCGAATCACAATTACTGATGAGGCATCAAAAACAAGGCTTTCATTAGGCCGCTTCTATTTATTAAAACATCATTTCATAGTTTGCTATTTGAGCCCGCTTTACTGACATCGTTTGAATGTCTCCCTTGCAGTTTTTGATAGAGTACAAAAGAAACAAATGAAAACAGTTTTTGATAATGTCCCACTTATTATAGAATGAAACACTTTGAGATCATAAAGAGTGTCTCATAATAACACCGACATTTCATGGAAGCATCATCGAGTCAACGTACTATCAATATTGTCAAACTCCAGTCCAAGTCTGGAGTTGACTTTGTTTTTCTGCCGTAACAAGAACAACAAGAACAATCCTCACCAAATTTAGGGGACAATAAACTATGAAAATGAAAATTATTTTCAATTTCAGGGTTCTGGACGTTATAAATGTTAAACTTTTCTTTTTTAAAACTTTTAAATTAACGTTTTTATGAACGTAGTTCCGTCCTGTGTATATCTTCTGATGCACATGTTACGGTTGTTTAGGCCATTTTCAACATCTCCTTAGGGGAGTAAACTTTTCACTGTTTGTCTGTCCCATCGCGTTAAAACCCATAATAACCCACTGTGACACCGGTGTCACATACAATTTAATTGATCTGCACAGTCTCTTATATAATATTACATTTTATCCTTGATTTTAACTCATGAAGTGTACTAAGTGACATCTAGTGAACCTACTGGTGCAGTCACGTGATTGTGTGCCAATTTGCCTACCCAGAATCCCACATAATTTTCCCCAAGTAGAAATGGGTCTGGGTTCTCATGGGTTTTAAATTCCTAAAAATGTCTATATTTGTCTTTTATCCTTGATTTTAACTAATGAAGTATACTAAATGACATCTAGTGGACATCCTGGCGCAGTCACGTGACTGTGTATAAATTTTCCTACCCAGAATCCGACATAATATTCCTTCAAATAGAAATGGGTCTGGGTTCTTATGGGTTGAACCAAACCAATATATAAAATGAACATTCCCCTACTGTGATTTGAAATCACGACCAAGTGATCGGTAGGTGACTCTCTTATCGACTGAGTAAAACTCACAAGTCTTACATATTTACGAAAATGTATGTCACAAATACGCAAGGGCTTAATTCATTCTAATGAATAAATACATTTATAAAATTAACCATGATTTGCAATCACGACCAAGTGATCGGTAGGTGACTTACCGACTGAACAAAACTGACAGGTCCTACATATCTACGAAAATGTATGTTACAAATACACAAATATTCTAATATGCTAATACTTTAATACATTTATACTAAAACACATATTTTTTCCTATTTTGTATTCCTTATAAATGTAAAATATCTAAATATTTTTTGTAATTATATATACAATGCATAGGTTGCAGTAATCATCTTCAGTCGGAATAGAAGTAGGAGATGAGTTTGACCCTGCAGCAGTCAGTCTTGTTTTTCCAAATGATTTCCACTAGTAGACTTCACAAAATCCAACCTTTGTCTCATGATAAAACCGATTTTTGCAAGTTACACCAAATAAACGCACAATCAATATTTTTAATTGGTCCCCCACCAGAAGCCTTCACGAAATTCAACCTAGTTTTAAACGGGTTCTGAACATTTGATGTTCGCCTCTTGATTCCTTCAAAACTTTGCTTATTACCCATATCAAATGCTGTCGAGAACGCCGATGTTCTTTGGGTAAGTCCAAGAAGACATATTCAACACATTCCTCATAATTGTTCTTCTATGTATTTTTATCTATTCTTATTCCACTCATTTTTGGCGCCGCTTTTCCTCCCAGAGCTTTCAAGATATCAACGCCATTCCAACTCCAATTGATGCGTCTTAATGCCGTGTATTGCGCTTACGTTTAGTTTTGAAGAAAAAAGTTAATTACAAGGTTCTATTTACAATGTAACTATAATGCTAAACAGGCCGCTTACTTTCCGCCATTCGTAAAGTCTCGAAGTATTTTGTTATTTCCTAGTTACGGTTGTACACTTTCTTTAGTTAATCATTTTTTGTGGTTTCATTAAGGGCTTTTTATGGGTGGGGCTACGCGGTAGCGCAATCATAATTGCAATTCCTTGAAGAAATGCAGACTCTAGTTAGGACTGAACTCCAGGTGAGGTTTAAAAAATGAAACGTTTTTATCGGATGAGCTACGACATCCAATAGGGTGCGTACTATATTATCACTGTGTTCAATATCATTTATTTACAATGTAACTATAATGCTAAACCGGACCCTTACTTTTCGCCATTCGTAAAGTTTCCAAAAATATTTGGTTATTTCCTAGTTAAGTTTGTAAGCTGTTATTAGTTAGTAATTTTTGTGCTTTCATTAAGGTTTTTTTATGGGTGGGGCGGGGCTACGAGGAAATGCACTCTGGTTAGGATTGAACTCCAGGTGAGGTTTAAAAATTGAAACGTTTTTATCGGATGAGCCACGACATTCAACATGGTGCGCACTATATTATCACTGTGTTCAATATCATTTCAAGACAGTATTGAAGTAATGTATTCTTCAGTCAACTCAGGTACTGGGTATTTTGTGGTGCATAGTTAATCTACGTTGCCTTTAAAGAGATTGAATGGTAAATCTGGAAAAGGACAGCTGACAGTGTCTTTCAGTAATAAATTAGTTTTTATCCCGTTGGCCATCAGTTGAGAAACGATTCTCCAGCCTGTCACTTTGTGGTGGGTTTGTTGATGCAGACATGCCAGATGTTGTCAAAGGGGCCTCAGTGTGTGGAATCACGACAATATGGACATTGCACACCCCTCGGGTATATGCACCCACCCCGCTTATCCTCCCACATACCCCGGAACGTTTGCAACCACCCGGTCCATGCACTTCAATGCACGGAGTCTACACACGTGTTGAGTTGGCATGAAGAAACGTCCAAGCACGCACGCAGTGGACACGCAGACGCATACGTGCAAATGCAGGTATGCACGTATGCACATGCGCACACGCATGCCCGAACGCACGTACACACACACACACACACATATCCACATATTCGCGCACTCATATCCATACGAGTAGGTACGGATGGCCAAGCTGCTAGCAACACGGAAAATGGAAACGTACGAACCGAGTTCAAACTCCGACTGAGATCTGCGTTCACTTCACATTAATTCCCTTGGGAAAGGCATGAATCCCTCTCTTCTCCCCAGCTATGGGTAAAAAAAGCGGGTGAAGTGAGTAATTCCACTTCGGGTGCATCCCGCAAACCTTGAAGAACCTCGAAGAACCACCCGAGACAAGAGAAACTTGTGATATGTGAAACCCGAACAGGGACGGCTGAAGCCGTAACCAGCGTAAGGGCACTACTTTACTTTGCTTATATATATATACGTACACACGCACAAATATACACGATGCAGAGAACCCTAACCCTATCGTATCTTTTGTTTGTTTTGTCAGAATAAACATTCTTGGCTCGAGCCTTTGAGTTGTCATCCAGGCCATTCCCGTAAGATTGTAACGCGAATGGCCTGGATGACAGCTCAAAGGCATATATTTTTTTATTTATATGCTATATGTTCTCCCCCCCCCCCCAATTTCCTAGTCAGTCCATTGCACAGCCTTTTTCGAGTGTCCAATTCAGAATATTTTGGGGTTTTATTCTGCTCATAACTCAGTTCATCGGCTTCGTCTCATTTCATGTTACTTTTTCCTGACCCTTGCAGGACCACAGGAACACTCAGTTATTCTAGAGGTCAACTCCTTCTGGTTGGCGAGCTTTTCTTCATTTCTTTCTTTTCCTTTGTTCTTCTTCCT
>VCCN01001623.1:1666669-1680258 GCA_006491835.1 Architeuthis dux
ATATTCTGTTTATAACTTTCAACACCCGTGGGAGTCAAATCTGTGACTTCCGCCCACGACTGCGTAAATATCCAACAGAATTTGGCACAAAACAAACATAAAAATATTCGTTGGACATAGACATTCCCAACACCTGCCAGACATCTCGATCGTGGGCGTCGCGGCGCCAATATTTCTGAACTTATCTAGATCGTCACGCCATCTTATCTTTTTTTACCACAGTTTGGTATATGATCTCTTGGGGTCCGCGTTGTGTGTCGTGATGTCCAGCGGCTGTCTAACATTCTTGCAACATGGCCTGCCCATTGCCATTTGAGTTTTCTAATGATATCTATTTTTCTCTTATATATAGGGTGTCACAGAAGTAACTCCAGATCCCCCCCCCAAAAAAAAAAATTAATGCCAGTTCTAATTATTATTAAATTACTATTAAAAGCAACTATTAAATAGTTTCTTCCCTTAGATAGAACTGGCATTAATTTTGGGACAAATTGAGCGTTACTTATGGGACATCCTGTACTGTGCTGTCTTCTTATCTCACCATGTTTCTTCCCTTAGAACTGGCGTTAATTTGGGGACAAATTGGGCGTTACTTATGGGACACCCTTTGTGCACGTTGCATTGTCCTTAGTTTGAGAGCCAATCTTTTGGTTATCAAATGGACCAACTTTCAATGCTTGTTTATTTATCTGTTCCACATACTGTCTATCAGTATTTAAAGTTTTAATTTTTTTAAATTATTCATGATAGAGGTGCGAGTGGCCGAGTGGTTAACGGCACGAAGAATGGGTTCGGCGAACCGAGTTCAAACTCCGGCCGAGGCAGTGTGCGTTCACTTCGCGCAAATACCCTTGCATGACCCCCAGACCTTTCGCAGATCAGAAAAAAAAGAAGAATTTCCGAGATTTTCCCTGGAAACCAGATTAGCAATGAGAACTTAGCGTTTCTTCAAATTTCACAATTGTTCGAGTTGAATGTATGAGGTATATCAATGGATTGTCGCAATCTGACATGAACTAAATAATTTGATTACTGACAATGCAAACCTGGATTTGACATTTATTTAACATCTAATGATCGTCGTTATATAATCTAGTGATCATCGTTGTGTACATAATCGAATCAGTCGAATTATCCCTATTGATTACTTAATGAATCTATTGCTTCGCAGATTTGAGCATCGCAGATTTGAGCATCGTAGATTTGAGCATTAGGACGATTGAAGATTCAACGTAGGCATGTGCATGCAACTTAAAAAAAATCTTCGCCACCCTATTTTGAAAACGTATTTAAAAATTTTAAAATGTTGTTCCCAAGTTCTTCCTTGTTTTTGCTAGAAAGGAAAAAGACTAAACTGCTGCAGTTGGTTTGGTCACTTCTCGCCCTCCCCACCCCCATTTCCCCTTGGTCTGATAAACATACATCTAGTGCATCACAGAACTCTTCCTCTTAGCTATAAGAGTTATTCTTTGTTATTATCCTTGTTTGCCTTGTTTGATCTGTGTTATTAGACAGGCCTGGCTGCTGCAGGGTCAAACTCCTACTTCTATTCCAACTGAAGATGATTGCTGCAACTTTTGTATTGTATATTTAATAAATAAATTCGTAGATATATAAGACTTGTAAGTTTGGCTCAGTTGGTAAGAGAGTCGCCTAGCAATCACTTGGTCGTGATTTCAATTCACGGTGGGGAAATGTAAATTGTATGCATCGGTTAGGCATAAAGTGACGGGATAGGCAAACTGTGAAGAGTTCACTCCCCTGAATTATGTTCTTGTTACGGGGGGGAAACAAAGTCGACTCCAACTCGGACTGGAGTGTCCTCGTCATGGTTGTTATAGTCACAACGTTTCGGCCGTTGTACCCTCCGAATTTCGAACCGATTCCTTTATTCAATCCACGGGGATAGATTGTTCTCATTCCGCTGTCCAAGCTAGAGGATATGTCGTATCAGTTAATTCTTTCTAATTAATTCGTCCTTGTGATATCGCTACCAATGAAGCGGATTGAACTCACGACCGCTGGTGTACTAGATACGCTTAACCAACGCCATTGTCCCGTAGGCCAATCCGGTGACAGAAACTTAGGGCCTTAAACCTTGTCTGCCTCTTCCACTGAGACAAGGTATATTACCTTTTGCACTGTGTTGTAATCGGAAGGGGGATATTTTAGAGTTTTAAGCTGAATGTTTTTCTTAATTAACCAAGATAAAGACACTAATCCGAGTACATCAGATAATTATAATTCCTCATCTCAGAAACGATTTCTTATCTTTGTTCGTTTTATCCCTACGTTTCATCCGAGACATCCTTCAGTCTTTCTCAGGTAGTGATAAAACCAACACAGGTAAGAATATTTGTCTTAACAACTCGTGAAAGAGTGATAATGACGTCATATAATAATGTCATTTTACGGGTCTGGTTCATCTTCCCGAATTTCACTTTCCCAAACTCGGTTTTCCCGAACGTTGATTGGCTGACTTTTCACTTCACCGACTTTTCACATTCACATTCGCTTGAAAAACAAGGGAAGACAATTTGAGTCACTGAACAGGCCTTTTTTTCATACTTTATTATTTACAAAAACATAGTGCGATGGGGTTATATTAATGTTTACAATTTATATCTATTGTAAATGTGGTCTTTATCTACGATAAGATTTAGTATTTACAATATATATCGTGTATGAGATTTATGAAGAAAAAAATAGAATGTGAAGAGTTAGTGAAGTGAAAAGTCAGCCAATTAACGTTCGGGAAAACCGCGTTCGGGAAAGTGAAATTCGGGAAAGTGAGATTCGGGAAGATGAATGCCACCCCATTTTACATAGAGCAGATGTTCATTTACAAGTGTTCACATTTTACTATCGCCCTTCTCTTTAAAGGTGGGAGTTATCAGCCCCTAACAACAGAATGGACAAAAAGGACTTTTAGTATGATTTTTCTCAATGAATAGAGACTTGGGAAGAAACTGCACGAAGTCTCAACCAAGCATTTGTCCAAGGATTGGTTCCTGTTCGCACAGTACATCGCTCGTTTCAGACGTTTCAGTGAGGAGATGCGAATCTTAATGATCTCGAACATCCAGGAATGAATCGTTCCTTTGATGACGACACACTTAGGGGAAGCAGTAGAGGCAGACAGTCGATAATCGGCCCGTAAGCTCGCAAGAATAGTGGGAACAAGCAAATCAAGCGTTTCTACCCCATTTACGTGCAATGAGAAACAGAACAAAAGATGGATATATGGCTTCCACATGAACTGAGGGAAGACCAGACAAATCGGCCTTACGAGATCTGTTCAACCATCATCAGCATCAGCATCATATCTCCTCATTTGGACACGTTGTGCCTTTAGAGTGTCTTTACATATGCTGATAACATTGGCATATGAAAAACATGAACGCCTTTTTATTTCTCATTTTCTTTTCTATTTGCATGCTAGATAAGCCCAACATTGTCTCAATCTGTATCCATGAATATCTAGAGAATATTTTGTCTTTCAATGGCAAATAGTAATTGTTTCTGAATGAAAAAGATTTGTTGTCTTGTTACATGGACTATATATTTTAAATATTGTACTTTAACTCGAAAATCTTCAGTTGCTTACCAGGCCAACGGTTTCGGGGTACTTTAAAAGCAATACCGTTTTTTAAGACATGGCTCCCCAACAGTGTTAATTACACACCACCTCTTCGAGTTATGATATTATTAAAATTCTTTTAAAGTTAGCTTCGATCGAAGTGAAAAGTTTTATATATATATATATATGTTGGATATGTGGTATGTCTAGGCATGCTTTCTATTAAGTATATACATGTATTGCATATCTCTCCCCGAGAGTCCTCACAAAACCTTTTACCTACTATGTTATCAGGCAAATCTATAATATCCTCCTCATCCACTCCCATTCCTATCTGACATACCATTCTACTGTAATGGATCGAATGGACACTCTGACCTCTAACTGACCTAGAATTAACTAGGATCCTTTGACTACATATCTGGGTCAGCCAGCAAAGACTAATCCAAGATTCAACACAGACAATATGGGTTACTTACATGCATTGGCACCCTCTATACTTGGAAACATTTCACCAACACTGCATCGTTGTTAAAAGACTTAACTTCGATTTATATCCAATCCGCAGATGATGAAAATTCTTCGAAACATGTATGGAAAAAACATATAACCAATAAAATTCCATATTTACACTACACTCCTGCGTTGTCTCAACTTTTACAGTACCCCCCCTCTCTCTCTCTCTCTCTCTCTCTCTCCCGCTCTCTCTCTCTCTCCATATATATTTGTTATGTAATCCGACAGAATAGTAGATAGCTCTATATATTCCGGTAATCTATTCCAAAATCCCACCACTCTATTGCTAAAAAAGAATTTTCTGTTATTCAATCTACTTCTACCGTATATGTGTGGCTTCTCAGTCCCTTGTACCCCCTTTTAGTAAAAAATACATCAGGGTTTACTACTTTACTAAACCACGCATAGTCTTAAACATTTCTATTAAGTCTCCTCGATCTCTCCTATTTTCTAACGATGTTAACCCTAACACTTGTAGCCTATCCTCATAACTCATGCGTTAATTCCGGTACTAACTTAGTTGCTCGTCTCTGGACTTTTTCTAAAAGATTTTTTAAACTCTCTCCAAGAACAGTGACCAAATCTAATCATAATAATGAAAAATATGAATATGTTACATTTTCGTACATTTTATTTTAGTGTGAAAAAAAGTATGCAATTTGTATATACACGCACACATTATAATCATATTTACACAATTTGTAGAGTCTTAAACCTTTGAGGTGGTGTAATAAACATCATAATTCTTCTTAAAATAATCTGTTGATAGATCTATATATTCCGATAATCTATTCCGAAATCCCACCACTCTACTGCTAAAAAAGAATTTTCTAATATTCAATCTACTTCTACCGTATATGTGTGGCTTCTCAGTCCCTTGTACCCCCTTCTAGTAAAAAATACATCAGGGTTTACTACTTTACTAAACCACGCATAATCTTAAACATTTCTATTAAGTCTCCCCAATCCCTCCTATTTTCTAACGATGTTAATCCTAACACTTTTAGCCTATCCTCATACTTTTTAATTCCGGTACTACCGTAGTTGCTCGTCTCTGGACCTTTTCTAAAAGATTGTTTATCCCTCTCCAATTATGGTGACCAAGTTTACTGACTAATCATAATAATTAAAAAATATGAATGTTACATTTTAATACATTTTGTTTAGTATGAAAAAAAGTATACAATTTGTATATACAAGCACACATCATAACAATCATATTTACACAATGTCTAGGGCCTTAAACCTTTTAGTGTGAAAAGAAGTATACAATTTGTATCTACAAGCACACATCATAACAATCATATTTACACAATATCTAGGGCCTTAGACCTTTTAGTGTGAAAAAAAGTATACAATTTGTATCTACAAGCACACATCATAACAATCATATTCACACAATATCTAGGGCTTTAAACGTTTGCTGTGGTGTAATAAACATCACAATTCTTAAAATCATTTCCATCTGTTGATAGCACTACATATTCCGGTAATCTATTCCAAAGTCCCACCACTTCATTAAGGAAATAAGAGATGACTGTTGCATCAGAAGATAAGTTTTAAGGAACAGGAAACAGAGGCGTGGCTAGACATTTGGGGACCCGGGGGGCTTAGTTTCTAGAAGGGCCCCGCCAACATTTAGTGAGATTTGATGAAAAAGGAAAATTTGCAGTAAATAGACATGCACTTAATTGGTGAAAAACAACCCTAGAGGCTTGGATTAAGGATTAGCTCAATGCACATTTATATTGATGGGGCGCAAGATATTTGAACAAAACAGAAAATAAACAAAGCTTTTGGAGACGGGGGGGGGGGTCAAATAGCCCCCTTCACCTCCACAGCTAGGCCTCTCCCTTGACTTCCACTCTTTAGAATTATTTAAATTTAGACATAAAATATCTAAATTGGCAACACTGGAAAGAAGTAACCGAACAAGTAAAGAAGCCGAGTTTCGTACGACGGATGAAAAATTATTCTACATGACAATTACGGCAGTCTGCTCCACACACCATAAAGTCCGGTCCCTTCCAAATATGTAGCTTTGGTATGGGCACTGCTCTAGTTCTATGCAACGAAGTGTGGGGCAGACCCTTTTGCCCCTAGGAGCCGGATCGCGTATCAATCAGTGGACTGCGGGCCAGATAAATGCCATACAAAAGCTTGAAATATCGGAATTATTCATTTTATTAAATGAATCAATGAATAACGGATGCTAGTAAATCAGTTGTGCATAACCAAGGATGCCAATTAGTGATCAATGAACTCAATTTAGTCACGATTTATTTCAATCAAGGCATCTTTTGAATCTGTTTAAAAATAAACATAAAGACTCTTTTAAAACATAACAAGTAAGCATAGACACCAATATTTGCTCGGTCAAAATCCCTTCGCGGGCCGGATCTGGTAGGTTGCCTACTCCTGCCGTAGCCTCTGAACATTAACCAAACGAAAACTCAAAACAGCACAGAGGGTCATGGATAGAGCAATGCTAGGGACAACACTAAGAGATAGAAAACGATCAACATGAGTCAGAGAGAGGACTAGAGTGAAGGATATTATACAACTAAGCACCAAAAATGGAGATGCCCTGGCCACCTAGCAAGAAGAGATGACAATAGATGGGGGGGGAGACTAACCGATTGGTGCCCATGGGACAGTAAACGAAGTGGGAAAAGACCAGACACAAGATGGAGTGACGAGATAGAAAGGTTTGCCGGTAGGACGTGACAGAGGTTAGCTCAAGATAGGTCGTCATGGAAGGAGATGGGAAAGGCTTTTGTCCAGCAGTGGACTTATAACGGCTGATGATGATGAGTTATATTTCGCCTCAAATCAATGAATAACGGATTCTAACAAATCATGTGTGATTAACCAATGATTCCAATTAGTAACCAAAGAACTCAATTTAGTCACAATTTATTCCAATCAAGGCATCTTTCCAATCTATTATAAAAACACAAATAATCTTTAAAACATAAACAGAAAGCATATTATCTTCATGACCACTCGGATGGTGTAATGGTTAGCTCGTCTGCCCCACACGCATAATGTCCTCGGTTCGATTCCCGATATTACTAATTACTAGTGGGATGGATGAGCCTGTCATTCACGCATATACCTATTTCCTAAGGTGAGCGGGTCACTTACATTTCCGCACAGGTGTTTGACCCCGGAATAACCTTTTCGTGACAGTATATCATAACAGTGGGATGGATGAGCCTGTCATTCACAACACAGTTTCTCAATCTAGAACAGGGTTCAGCAACCATTTTACCTCTGCGGACCAGATCACATATTAATGATTGGACGGTGGGCCAAATAAATGCCATGAAAAAGATTAAAATATGGGAATTATCCATTTAAATACATCCAGTTATATTTTGCCTCAAATCAATGAATAACACATGCTAAAAATGAATGTGTGCTTACCCAAGAATGTCAATTAGTAATCAAAGAACTCAATTTAGTCGCAATTTATTCCAATGAAGGCATCTTTTGAATCTATCATAAAAACACAAAGAATCTTTAAAACATAAAAAGTGAGCATATTATCTTCATGACCACTCGGATGGTGTAATGGTTAGCTCGTCTGCCCAACACGCATAATGTCCTCGGTTCGATTCACGGTATGAGCGTGTCTGGAAAACTCTTCATTGGGACAAATTCCCCTTGATTTGAGCTGATTGAGTTCCCTCTAAATTGTGTGATTAGAGTGGAGGTATCCTTTTGGTGGACTTGCATCCTGCCAATGTGGTGATCATAAACACTTGTAGGAATAAAGGAATTAACTTGATCACTAAGCTGACGCATGCAACAGAAACCGGGTATTCGTCACCGAAGGGCTCCATACTCCATTGGGTGTTGTCTCTTTACCTTTTTATATTATCTCAATATTTGCTCGCGGGCCGATCAATATCCCTTATCGGGCCCGCGGGCCGTATGTTGCCGACACCTGTCGTAGATAAGTCGTCACAGTTCAGTAATAATGCTTATATCAGCCATCATGTGATAAATGATTTATACAGAATGTACACAGTAATTATATCCTGTTGTTTAGGAGAGATGAAATGTAATGAGTGCCGGACGTTGAAATCATCAACATGAGCCAATCTTGATCTTCTAGGTCATTTTAACCTTATGATAAGTGTTGATAAGGCCAGATAAAGGTTAGGCTGTATCCGTTAATAATTTAAGGATTGGTTCACAGTTAGTGCAAATGTATACGTCTCAAAATAAAAGAAATTGTTGCAAAGTTGTTCTCATTTTTCACAACATGCTTGGAAAGCAAATTCTTGCTGCAAGAATGTTTTGTGAAACTAATTTGAGGTTAATATTTGAAATCATTGTGCAATGACATTTTTTCAGATTTCAGGATCCGATATTAAATATGTCCATATCTCCAAAATGGTTTGAATTGAATTAAGTACTAAAATGGTCTGAATTGCTAACTTTAAGTACTAAAATGTTGCTCCTTGTTGAATTTAAAGATTTATCTATCAAGTTTATCAACAATACCTTTTTTTCCTATTTTATATGTCAAACAAATATTTCTTAAACACATATAAGCATTTGTTTGAACACAAACTATAATGTCTTTTTTGTCATACAAACTTTAACGGCAAAACCCCATTTATGCACATACACTTGTAGCGGTCAATTTCTCAAAGTACTAAAATAGGGTTAAAATAGCAAACTGGCTATGTCACCTCGACGGGGCCAGCTCTGAACCCTATGAAGTACGCAACTAAATATTAGCTTCCTTTTTGCGTGACGTCAGCATGCCTATAAAAACCCTTGTTTTTCGATTCTATTGGCGTTTGAAGCTTGTTCCCTACAGTGCCTCTTTCGCCCGTGTCTATATCTCTGGCACGTAAAACATCTCTTCCTTGTTACACTTAATGTTTTCTAACTACGGACATTTCTTCAAATGCCGTCTCTTCTTACTTCAAATCTTTGGTCATTCCTGCTCCATTCCCTTTTCGCCAAAACTAGGAATGAATGCCTCAAATATAGGCCCTAACGAGAATGTACATGACCATCGATGGTTGCATTGAGAAAATTAATAGACAGCATTTTTTGGCTTATTAAGATTTTAGAAAGGAGACAGAGCTGTAAAATGAAAATACAAGCAAACCACAGCCCCGCGGTAGAACTTCCGGGCACGTTTAATTGGTTAAAATATACTAACCAAAAGATTCACACTTTTATAAAAAATGTACTTTTTATAAAATTTCTCACCTTTCATAAAAATGCGTGAGAATTTTACACTTTCTATAAAATGTGTGAGAATTTTCCATTAACGTGTGAGACCGTGAGAACCTATCAAAATGTGTGAGACTTGACCGGTATGTCCGATCCCTCTCAATATGGAAAATGTCAGTCCAAACAGACGAGGTGTTTCAATTATTGTATGTATTTGGTTCGGGATCATTTCCTTGTCTCTGTTTTTTTTTTTGGGGGGGGGGGGTCACGTTCCGACCGTGTACCATTCAGACATCCGGGGAAGACCGGAGAGTACACAGCCGAAACGCTGTGGGGAAAAAAAGACGAGGAAATTAGTCCGAACCAAATGAATTGTGTATCCACGCATATAATAATTAGCAATGTGTGTTTGTTCTCTGTCACGCTAAGGGATGTAACTGGCGTAGTAAAATAGAATTGTATGTTCTGATGACGTAATAAAAAATTCCGAATTTAAAGAACAATAAAAAGAAAGTAAAAAAAACAAAAAAAAGGTAATAAAAATCCGGTTGTGGTCAACAGGATGCTATTCTCCAAGCTCTCTGCAACACAAATCTCCATTATCTGGTAACCGGGCATATCGACCGCGGACTAGTCGACCCGGGCAATTCGGACCGGATACTCGGCCGCCAATATTTCAAACCCGGACATTTCGGCCCCGTTTCATTTGACTAACTAGACAGGATTTAAAACGAAATAGAATAAACATATATAAATCTAATGCAATTTACTATTATAATAAGTTAATTCATGTTTGCTGTTTAATGTTTTATATATCGTTGTTCAACTTTTTATAGCTAGTTTTTGTTTATTTTCTCGTGTAATGTTATTTAATTTTTGTTTTATTTAATTAAAATGTTTTACGTTTACGATCTTACTGATCGAATATTCGATAAAAAATAGAAAAATATTTTCTTAAATAGGTAGATAAACGACATTTTGATAACAATAACATCAAGTGAACCACGAGACGATTTCTAAGAAATCGACTACAGCTACACAAAATAGGCAAAAACAAACGCAAGGGAACATAGTTGAGTGCAACAAATAAGCAGAAAGCTTTAATATATATAAATACAATAAATATACGTATAAATGTATAAATTTGTTTTAACACCGTTTTCTGTGGAAACTTTCATTACATTACATTTAATTTCTCCGCCGTGAAAACTTTCGTGCTGCACCAACTTTATTTTACAATCAACTCTTATCTATTTTGTGCATCCGTATTTTTTATGAAAATGGAAAACATTTTAATTCAATGAAAAAAAAATAACATTACTCGAGAAAATATACAAAAACTAGCTATAAAAAGTTGAATAAAAGAGACAAACACGAATTAACTTATTATTGTAAATTGCATTAGATTTATATATGTTGATTCTATTTCGTTTTAAATCACGTCTAGTTAGTCATATTCGCCTTTAAAAACGAAACGCGGCTGAAATGTCCAGATTTGAACTGTTCGGGTCGAACTGTCTGCGGCCGACTTGTCTGTGGACGAATTGTCCACGGCCGAGTTGTCCACGGCTGATTTGTCCATAGCCGAGTTGTCCACAGTAGAGTTGTCCACGGCCGAGTTGTCCACAGCCGAGTTGTCCACAGCAGAATTGTCCTAGATTCCCATTATCTACCATACATAAAATCCATATATTCATATATAAATTAGTAACGGGTAAACTAGTTTTTAATAACGAAATAATTACGATAAACGTGGTATTATCTTCTTATCTACATATCTGACCCCCAGAGTTTAAAAGGAAATAGTGACAGTGTGTATATAATATTTCCAATTATTGTATTCTCGCCTCAATTGGTTTCAAATTACAATTTTTCCGCCTTACGTTTATGTGATTCTGTCCAATCAAAACGCTTCCCGGCTTTGTTTCAAAGTTGACACAGGAACCTAAAAACATTTACTTTGTTATTTGCGGTTTGGAACTAATTGGTCATTCTTTCATTTCAAAATTGAATCAAGTCAAAGGCGCAACTTTTCAGATGACACCGTAATCAAAAATTAATTTAATTAAAAGAAGAAAGAAATGTTGAATTCAGACACCCTTTGACTAAATAAAATGCCATAGAAAGAGTTCAGAGGAGAGCTATTAAGACCATCCCGAGACTGGGAGATATATGCTACACTGATAGATTAACACTAATCTAGAGACCCTTGAATACAGAAGAAAACGTGCTGACCTACTAGAGGTCTATAGAATCAGGAACAATATACATAGAGTGGATACTGACGTCCATTGCTCAAAATGACCTGATAAGAAAATGTTGACTTCTACAGTCTAACCAGAGGACACAGCCATAAACTACAAGTTCAGACCTCCACTGGTTTTAGAAAAGATTTCTTTTCGGCAAGAGTAGCAAACGCATGGAACAGCCCAAGTGATAAGACGGTCACATCTGAGAATATCAATATTTTAAAAAATAATCTTTGTTCTGATATCGGACATACCAAATTTAACTACCATTTTCTTATTAGTTTAAACCCAGCCCAACTACACTGAAGCTGGCTTAATGACGTAATAAACTGCGGTCAAAAAAGCCTATTTCAAGTAGATTCAAGTATATAAAAGAATATTGTGAAGAAATAGTATCACAACATTGGAAAAGATTTAATCAAAGCAAAGATGAAATGTAGAATTCAGACCCATTTAACCAGATTAAAGAATATTGTGAAGAAATAGTATCACAAAATTTGAAAAGATTTAAACAAAACAAGGATGAAACGTAGAATTCAGAGCCATTATACTACATAAACGAATATTGTGAAGAAATAGTATCACATTTCATCCTTGTTTTGATTAAATTAAATTAAATTTTGATTACGGTGTGTGGTAATAAATACGAGAACTCTTCTATCAGACTATATATACCGTCTGCCTTTTGGTTTAATCGGACCTCAGTCTTTGTAGAAGCTGAATAAAGCACCTTGAGTTCCATACAGTCAAGCCTTGTTCTTCATCACACGGTGTCATCTGAAAATTTGCGCTTTTGACTTGAATCGATTTTGGGGTCCGGATTCTACATTTGATACAAAATATCTGACTTTCCTAAATAATATTCTACCACAATTAAAAATGAAATATACAATATGCTGTTATTAGCCAGGATGTTGAAAATGGCCTAAACAGCCGTAACATGTACATCAGAAGACATACACCAATACCCATGTACATCAGAAGGCATACACGAATACACATGTACATCAGAAGGCATACACCAATACAAATGTACATCAGAAGGCATACACCAATACCCATGTACATCAGAAGACATACACCAATACCCATGTACACCAAAAGGCATACACCAATACCCATGTACACCTGAAGGCATACACCAATACCTATGTACATCAGAAGACATATACCAATACCCATGTACATCAGAAGGCATACACCAATACCCATGTACATCAGAAAACGTACACCAATACCCATGTACATCAGAAGGCATACACCAATACCCATGTACATCAGAAGACATACACCAATACCCCTGTACATCAGAAGTCATACACCAATATCCATGTACATCAGAAGGCATACACCAATACCCATGTACATCAGAAGACATACACCAATACCCATGTACATCAGAAGGCATACACCAATACCCATGTACATCAGAAGACATACACCAATATCCATGTACATCAGAAGACATACACCAATACCCCTGTACATCAGAAGACATACACCAATATCCATGTACATCAGAAGGGATACAAATTAAAAAATAGAGCGAGTAAATTAAAAACAACGGCAAGAAAACTGAATCGATGAACATGAATAATCAAATAATTACATTTACTTCTTCAATCGCTGCAAATGTTATTAGTTAAAACTTGTCTCTTAATAAAATGCCTGTGTCTTTTTCCAGAGTGCACGCCAAATGCTAACGCCCATAATTTTAAAGTAAGACCAACAAATTGAATTGCATTTTTTCTTGCCGAAAAAGACCCAAACTGCTGGGTCTTTATCGTTAGCCCCCAATACGAAACCCCAAACCCTACACCTAATTCTAACCCCTAACCCTGGCGAAGGGAGGAGGGGCTAACTAAATAAACTTAACATATCAATTCCCATTGGTAATGAACATTTTGGTTTGATGGGGAGTAACAAAAAGCCATAAA
This sequence comes from Architeuthis dux, assembly GCA_006491835.1. Lineage (NCBI taxonomy): Eukaryota > Metazoa > Mollusca > Cephalopoda > Oegopsida > Architeuthidae > Architeuthis > Architeuthis dux. The sequence continues at coordinate 1,680,154 of VCCN01001623.1, forward strand.
TACTTTGCGATATATTGCTATCCTTTTCTTGTATCAAACTTTTGACAGCATTAGCCTCTTAGAGTAATGCTGCAAAAATCTGACAACTTGACTTATCTGGATCCC
>VCCN01001623.1:1749673-1769315 GCA_006491835.1 Architeuthis dux
CACCACCACCTGTCCAGTCCAGGGTCCACCAGCAACAATACCACTTTAGGTGTCGATGTCAATCACAGAACTCTTGGAATTCTCTGCGGCACATCTCCTTCAGAATCGTTAATAGAACGTATTTAAGCGATGACAAGATGAAGCCGATATGGAGATCAAGTCTAGCCATCAGCAAAGAGAACGCTTCAATAGTTTCCCCTCGTAAAACTTCACTGCTCAGGCTGGAGGGTTATTCTGCGCACAGGCACCGCCGTCTATGGTCCTACTACTGTGGAATACCCCTTACAAAAGTATTCGTTCGCGAAGACAAGCCAAGCCATTTATTCATTTGCATAGAGAATTTGCCAAACGTGTATTCACGATCTAGAGAGCAAGTCCTTGAATACTGGCTACAATAATAAATCTTAGATTCTTGATGGCATGTTCTAATACCAAACTGTTCTGTAAAAGTGCCTATCTTATTTTGGGGGAGGGGGCAACTGCTTTGCCCTTAGGGGCAGGCGTCTAGTTCTTCATACTTCACACTCAGTACACACACGCCAATTATTTACTAGTAAAATCTGTTCGAGTTTTAGAAAAGAATTCATTAATCCGTAAACGTATTTCTTGTATTGTCTATAACTTTGAGAATAGTCATTAACATTCCAAATTTTTTTCCGGACAGCTGAATCTCTTCTTCCCATCTTGTTGTCTGCACAACATTTCGGCCGATCTATTCTTACGCCCTCGTCAGGTGTATAATCTGAGAAAAGAGGCAAACCCTTTCTCCAGCCAATCTAGCTATCAAACTATTTCTGATTCTTATATTGTCTAAGGATGTTTTATATCAATGTGTATGTCATATGGAAGACTGGTAACTTTCTGATCCAAGATTATATAAAATACGTTTTTCTCTTGATTCAACAACAGAAGATCTTCTAAATCTTGTAAAAAGCTTTGTTACACTTATTGAATCTACGCGTAAATCTTTCTTATATCTTCTAAAATTGTCACTTCTCTAGTACTGCCATGCATATAAGCAAAATCTATGAGCCTTTCTGTTATACCGTGGAAGCCGCTTATTGTGATCACTTTTTAATGTTATCATTGGTAGGTAGATTTTATTTATCTTTATGCAAAGAATCTTCGATTTTTCGTCGCTATTAAAATGAATTGGATATGCATGTTACATTGACAGAAACAATTTTAAAATTGTTCTGATGCCTGTTTGGCACGTCACTAAAAAGAATTTACTAACTACTAAACATAACTGCATGTTTCTCACGGGTCGTGGTAATATACGGAAAGCAACGCGAAGCAAAAAAAAGATATAATTTATTACCAGTAACAACTGCTCTAATCAATTAATAACCCTAACCCTACATCATTTAAACCTCTGCATAAAAAGCTTTCTCAAATTACATTTCCTTGGATTCTCATTTACGAGAAGCAACGGAAAGCAACGCGAAGCGAAACAAAGATATCGTTTATTAACAATGACACTTGCTCTAATCAATGAATAACCCTAAATCATGTAATTATTCACCTCAAACCTGTATAAAAGTCTTTTTAAATTACATTGTTTGGTTTTGCTTCTCGTTACGTAAAGAGAAGGGAAACGAAGATATCATTTACCAATAAAAATTACTCTAATTAATGAATAACCCTAAATTATTTAATTAATCATTATAAACCTCTGTATAAAAAGCCTTTCTAAATTACATTTCTTTTGCTTCTCGTCGCTTCTCGTATTTTACAAGGACCGTGTTTCTCACTATTTAACCAGTTCTTCCACTCCAATAAAAATACCTACTTTTCACCTTATATAACAGATTACATTCCTTTTCTATTCTATTATCTTTTCTTAATAACCAAAGTCCGATGGTGTGTATCTGGAAACTTTAAATTTTCTTTCTCTGCGAAAAGTCCAAAATTCATTGAACATTTTGCAAGCTCCTTTATTTTCCTTACCTTTTTTTTAAATCCTGAAAAGGTTCCGTTCGTGTGTGTGTGTGTGTGTGTGTGTCTGTGTGTGCATTACAAAAAAACTGAAACCAAAATTCTTCTTCCTGAAGAATTATTTATTTCTTCAGGCTGCTACCAAGGAGAGGAATCAGGTAATTCTGCAGACCCGCTTGAGGCTGGCAGAAAATGCCACACAACTGCGACCGGGCAAAAACACCAAAGAGTTCTTTAAAGAATTCAAAGAAAAAAAAAATCACAACAATCGCACTAAAAGAAACAGTTATCTGAAAATTAATCTTTAGCATAAAATTCTTTCTAGTTTCGAGAACAATGCCAACGGATCTAATATGGCTACTAATAGACTATCATAAAAATTCTTTTGAGGAATCGGGAATCAATATTTTAGATATCATAAAACGGGTGGTAATGTTTTAGAAAAATATGGTTAATGTGTGGAATTTTTGAAGTTTATTTTGAAAGAGCGTCGTTGAAGCCATCTAGTAGCCGAATTCTTGAATATTTCTAGTAGGCTAATTCTTGAATATTTCTAGTAGCCGAATTCTTGAATATTTCTAGTAGGCTAATTCTTGAATATTTCTCAATTCAGATGACTGTTGGCAGAACATTTCTCTACAAGAGAATTCGAGCAAATATTACGGAGAGTTACGTCACGATACCGGTTAGTATAAATAGGGTTTATACTATTATATATCTCCGTTGATTTGTAAATATATACATTACTCATCATTTCATCTCCTATATATTCATATATTTAGTAATAATTAGAAGCGTTACGTTTCTCCGTGATTTTGCTTTTGAAAATACCTGAGTATAATTATATATGGATAAGCTACACCATTTTTGTGTGTCTGTAAATTATTTTTTTAAATTTAATCTTTGCCTGTCTGGATCCTTTTAACATAATTTAACAACGTGACTTTTTTTTTTATGTCTGCCAAACAAAATGGCTGAAAGTCTTTGCATGTGCACTAATGAAGACTCAAATTTAGGGGCTGAAACCTTTCTGGGCTGAAATATCGATTTATTTTTTTTATTTCTTTCTTTTATTTCTTCATCATTCATTGGAATTTAAAATTGTTCGTTACGGATTTAGTCTTTCACACACATTCCTCTGATTTCAGAATTCTTACTTTTACGAAAAAATAGAAATACATTTTAAAGGGAGGTAATACTTAACCTTTCAAATTCTATTTTTTGAATTTGTATTTAACAGCATATAAAACACGTTCTTATTTCCCCAGCAAAATAACAGAAGTGAGGGTTGAAAAACCCACCCTACTGACTGTATTTGAAGATGTCTTTTTCTAAGCCAGTTTTAAACCCTTGCTATCATGCACTACTGGATTATTTACTGGATATTCTCCGCTGATATTTAGGGATATCTATTTTTGCCTATGCGTCCTAAATGCCATCAAATACAATAGTTTCTTGTCAATCATCTTAAGCATCCCTAAAAATGTAAGACTGAGTATTTTCTTGGTGTCACAATGAATACATTCGTGGAAACTGAATCACTCAAAATCTTAAAGAGCACAGTTTATCATTCTTGCACTTTCGAAAATATTTTGAATTTCAAAACTTGATTTTTGTCTTGTCCTTTTTTCTGTTGCGTATTTTTCTATTGTCAAAGAGCCTGAAGACAGATAAAAGACACACGGAACACATCCTCCTTCTTCTTTTTCTTAATTCGTTACTAACGCATCCCTGCCCCAAACAGTCATTGGTCGCTGTTCTACCTTTGTATCGATGATTCTCGTTGCCATCGCCATCGTCCTTCCTCTACTTTTCACTTTATCGATAATAATTCACGAAAAAGAGATCAATACTCCTATAAAAACGTGAGCTTTCTATCAATTTCAGTCGAGGATCGGTCGCTATGACAACGTTTCTTCTTTTCCCCCTCCAAAGGCCATTGATTTTTTTATGAAGAATATAACCCTGCGCGTTTCCTGATTAATTTATTGTTTTTTTTGTCTCTTTACTCCCCCCCCCCGCATCTTGCAAGCAACCTTTTTATTTAATTCTGGCATTTAGCCTCAGCCAATTCCTGTTAAAACCTAAACAGGAGTAACGAGAGCAAAAAGGGGAGATAAAAAAGAAAGCTTGTTCCGGTTAACATTTTTTTTATAGTGGATAATAGCCTGTCATTGTACGTAGGTTGCTGTATAAAAGTGGATCTAACCTGGTTTTAGAAAACGTAACTTTTATATGCCATTTTGTCTTTTTATGAATTTGACAAAATACAGAGGACGTCGTTTATTATAATCACGGATAATGTATCAGGGCTGTATGTGGGGACAAGAGGTAAACAAACCAGATACAGCTAGGGATGTAAGCATATGCAAGCCTCTTATGGGGTCCAGGGGCAAGCCCGGAAAATTTCGAATTTCCTAGCATATCAGGACCAAAATTTCTTGCATTGTAGCAGTTTGAGATGATAAAATATATAATCTTTCTTTGGGCGTGGGGACGCTCGTTACTGCCCTGTGTATTCAAACTGTTATTGTTATCAAGATCAGTCGATCACAAAAATGAATTAAAGATTCATTAAAAATGTGAATAAACTTAACATTAATTTTTATAATGTAAAGTTGTTTATAACAAATAGATTTATAACAATGAATGTAAATTGTTTCAATTTTTATATCCTTTGCTTAATGTTATCAACTGGTTAAAGACACTGTCCCAGAGTGATCACAATACGCGGCTTCCTCTGTAGTATAACGTTTAAATATTTTAATTCAAAATCTAAAAATCTAATTCAATCTGTTGGTATTTTGTTTTGTTGCGACATTTCAAAATAAAAACTGTTTTATTTCTCTTTGTTCTATGATTTTTAGACATGAAAATATTCTCCATCTTGAAAATGGTTTCTTTTTAGGAAGACTTACCTCACGGCCCATATTTCGGGCTTGATCGCAAGCATCAAGATATAGATCTATACATATGAATATAAGTGACAAAAATGTTGTCTTTTTTTCCCTATGTTTTAATTAATCATTAGTTGCGATATCACTAAATTATTATTTTTATATTAAAAATAAATCTTAGATCAAAATTGTTTATTTTTGGTATTGATCATATGTTTACACCTTTTGAATGTCAAATATTATATAGATATGGAATTTGATTAACTTTCTTTTCGTGACATTCTGTATACATGCATAAGCTTAAAGTAAATTTTATCTCAGTTATCTTTTAAGTCGGCGTTGTCTTTTATTTTAAGTGACTGCAATAAGCGGCTGCCTCTATATATCCTTCGCTTGTTGCTATCTAAAAGACCCTGTCCAAAAGTGATCAAAATAAGTGGCTTCCTCTGTACTAATCTTTTTTGATGTTCGATGGATAAGACGAGACCCCAATTTCAGATACACGGTTTTAGCTCACTATTCATTGACTGTTTTGGTATCTGGCCTTTTGGGTGCTTCAAGTGTCGTCTTATCCGCTGAAATATTTTGAATTGATTTGTGAATATGCTATATAATAAACCATTATAAACTTTTTAATTCAGTTATTATCAATGTATTTCTTTCTTTTGCAGAAGGCCGTGAATGTGTAAACTGTGGGGCGACGTCTACACCATTATGGCGGAGAGATGGGACGGGCCATTACCTGTGTAATGCCTGCGGTCTCTATCACAAAATGAACGGTTCCAATCGGCCTCTTATCAAACCTAAGCGCCGTTTGGTAAGTACATTCAAAACAATTTCTTTTTCTTTTTACATAACGCAGACAAAATTTTAAAATCTTTAATAAGAGTTAAACTTTAGCGTTTCATTGTGGCACAATGGTTAGCGTGCACATCTCGCAGACCATTATTAAAGCAAATTCGTCGTTAGGTGCTCTACACTTGCGGTCTTGTATCGGACTGATCTAGATTGTAAATATCAAGACTTGAATTTAAGTTAATTACCTTTAGTTATAAAGCCTTCAGAGATCAAATGTAGAATCTGGACACCAAAATTGATTCAATTCAACAGCGCAAATTCTTAGGTTACACCGTAATCAAAATTTAATCAAAACAAGGATAAAATGTAAAATTCAGCCAAGAATATTGTGAAGAAATAGTATCACAAAATTTGAAAAACTTAAATTGAATTTTGATTACGGTGTAACCTGAAAATTTCCGCTTTTGACTTGTATCAATTTTGGGGTCTGGATTCTACATTTGATCTGCATTGGGTTTTGAGATTTCTTTCTATTCGTGTATACGAACTCAATTAGTCTGTTAATTATGTGCACCCTGATTGGTCAATATGGACAGAGGCTGTGTGTCTCTCCCTCTCTCTGTCTGTTGCTATGGCTTTTTCAGCATTGAGTCACATTGCTATCACTGTCTTCCCTGTACGCTTCTCACAACACATCCTTCACAATTTCTCATCATCCGATAATCTTCTCTTTATTTTATTACTTGGTCTTCGTTACAAACTCAAAAAGCTCCTTCCATTGTTTTTGTTACTAGATTAACATTCTTTCTTGACAATGTCACTGCTTTACGCTCTGTACAACACCCTCTATCTTATAACAAGCAAATAAATAAAATCAGAATGGAAAAAAAGACGAGGAGGAATGCAATAAAACAGTTTATTTATTTTTATTTAGGCTAGGATTCTTTTTATTAATAAGATCATGTTTGTCTTTAAAGTCTTAAAAAGAAATGGATTCTGTTTACTTCTATTTAAAAAAAAAAATACTATCTCTGTCCCATAATAGTTGTTACATTAGCATTAAAATTACTACTAAATGTTACAGCTATTATGGGACAGTGTTTTAAATGTTTCTTTTTAAAACTAATCGAAAGGTGGGGAATAAGTTGGGAACATAAACCATTGAAAAAAATCGTTCTACTTAAAGATTTTAGTAGTTTAAGAGAAACTGATCCAACAGAAGGATTATACTTATCTTTTAAGAAAAAGCATCTTTGAAAGCTTATATTTATTTGCGACATGGAGCGGGCTTGTAATTAAAACGAGAAAGAAATGCATCCGAAAACGTTACGGATACGTCTTAATTTTAGATAACTTCAGACTTAAACTCTTAATTGGGCTGTGTAATCTTTTTTCATTAAGTTCTAAGATTTAGGTTCTGTTTCATCTTATCACTAAAATTATGGAGTTGATAAATGATCATTGCATATAGAAAATACATTAAAAATAGCAATGAAATGACTATTTTTCTTGTTACGTATCCTACTAGATGATAAAAATACCTAATTATGTCTTTTACTGTACGCCTAGTTTTAATAATCGTGAAATTGTTTTTTCGATGTTTCTTTTTTTTTAATTTGTATTTTTTTATTAGTAAAACGTGTTACATCCTGATAACCCAAACATTTTACCTATTTTTGAAAAATTTAAAACTTGGAGGGCGAAATTAAATTTAAAAGCGTTCGCCTTAACTACTCATCAAAATAGTTACTTCTTTTCGTTGAGGATTGGTTTTTAGATTCCAGAATTTGGGGACTCCTCTTAAAAAAAAGTAAATTAAAAAGATAAGTAAAAAAGAATATAAAATAATTTTACACTAAAGATAAATTGTCAATGATTTTCCTAATGAGGAAGGTAGGAGAAGGTATCAGCCAAAGCGTTGTCATAAAGCAAAGATGAGGATACTCTTCTGAATAATTCGTGGAACAAATCTGTGTCTCAAGAGACACTGTACGTGATAGAAATGTTTCCTTTTAAAGTATATATTGAATAATTCTTTTTACTGATTTAAAAACTTTTTAAAAATATCTTTATTCTTTAAACAATAAACCATGAAAAATATTGAAAATGTGTTCTAGACGTTATAAATATAAAAATTCTAAAACTTCAAAATTAAAAAAAGAAATTAAAATTTTAAAATTAACGTAGTTCCGTCTTGTGTATTGGCGTATGCCTTCTGATGTATATGTTACGGCTGTTTAGGCCATTTTCAACCTCTTAACATTAATTCTTTAAATTTCGAAGTAGTGATAGAGAAGTGTTAGAAATAGTTGAACTTTTTTCATTGCAAATATGGAGTATAAATTAAGTAGCTATGACTTTTTTCAAAGCCAAATATAGTTTTTATACATTTATTTAAAAAAAATTTAAACTCGAAATTTATGTTGTTAGAGGCAAAATGTCAAACTGCACTTCCTGTTAAATTGAATGATCGTAGAAAAATGGAAAGGAAACGGGTTTGCGTTTTTATATAAATGTTTCATCAGTTCTCATGGTACCCCAGACCGGAAGCGAACCGCTGACCCTTGCTATACAATCACTTGGATGGGTGGGGCGATTTTAACTCGCACCCAGGGCCCTCGATGGAAGGGGGCCCCAAGAAGCTTTATGAATAATAGTTCACCTACAGCATTGCTACTAACATTCAACAAATCTAGGCCCGACACAGAAACACCCGGGCCATTGCGCTATAAGGGCTACCCTCCCCCCACACACCCTTTAAACATAACTTCTGTTTAACCCATTACACTCGGATTTTACACCTGAAGAAGGCCGAAGAATGGATCGGCCGGAAAGGCGTGTTTACAACACAAATAACACGGAGTTCAATCGTCCGAAGAACCATTTTAAATATTAATGACCCTTCTCAAAACTATAGAAAATATCTTTATTCTATAAAAAGAATAGTTTGAAACCACTGCACTAAATGTTGGCGGGCCCCACACGGAGCCAAGCCCCCAAATCTTCAGCTACGCCCCTGTCTATAGAATAGAAGGTTTCAATTGTATAGCGCAATGTGAAGATAACTCATTACACGAACAATAGTCTGCTAGACTAGCTCTACAGCCGGCGCCCCATGCTATTATATATTTTCTCTTTCCGATTCTGGTCATAAGTGCATGTAGATTTGATATAAATACATCGATTTCTTTCTTTTAACAGCACTTTAATGACTTCGATGTTGGCGCCTCCTTAAATAGACAAAAAAATAATTGCGTCTGCCTGTGTAGACGTGCATAGCTTTGTAAAGAAATGAAGGTGTGTAATAAGTAATCTTCATTTATTTTAAACACTTTTTCCCCTGTGTTTCCAGTTCAGAAGATCTAATTCTATTTGCACAACTACCTGTACTGGAGAACCTGTCTTACACTCTATTCCTTATCAGTAGATACAAAACCTTCCCTGTGTTAATCCCAAATTAATGCAATACATTTTAAAAAGTTGTCTTTATACATATATATTCTTTTTAAAGATCGGGCTTATTTTAAATTCTTATTTAAAATTGTCTCTTTTGTGTCTATATTAAAATCGATATTCTCAAAGTCCATTTTTATTTTTATTTAAATTAAAGTTTTTTTCACTCTTGGGACGTCAAATCAATCAATGTTTTTTAGCTATTTTTATAATTAGATAATTTGTCCGTTTTGTTTTAATAAGTCAGAACTTTAAATAAAAAGGTTAATTTATTTGTGGATCTTCAAATAAAAATAAAATATACTGATTAATGTAAAAATACAAAAGTCTTGATTCCTAATGATAATGCTCATAAATCAGTTTTTTAATTGCGACGAAAATCGACAGTTCTATGAATGCCAAAAGGTTTTTCGTTCAGACCAAATTTGAATCGGTTCATAAGAAAGGAAGGATAGAGAGTGGGCGAAGAAAGGATTTTTTTTCTTTTTCACGTCACTACGTCATATTATTCCCCCTTTTTTTTTTTTTTTTTTAAAGATCTATTCCCGAGATAAAAAAAATATAGAACGTACAAGAAAGAAAGAAAGCGGACTGTACAGTGTTTATAACTAACGTATTTGACTTATATATATATATATCTTTTTCATTTTCCATTGAATTATATTGCATTTCGGACGATATTTTTCGTTTTGTTTCGGACGTTTTAACGGGGATTGTCTTGAAAAATCAATTGGAAACAAATAGTTTTATTACAGAAACAAATGTTTCCAAAAATTGTATAAACAACATCGCAGGTTTTGAACGTCCTTGCTTATTGAAAAAGTTAATCATTAAGGATCTTTTACAGACCAATAGTCGAACTTCTTGTATAATGTGAGTGCGTGTTATATAATGAAAAAGAGATTGGAGGATAATAGGTGTATGTAGGTATATCAATAAGTCCGCAGTCTAATTATGAAAAAAGCATTTATTTTACACGACAAATATTTATTTGTCAGTATAATCTCCTACCTTGTCAATGTACTTAATTCAGTAGTGAATATTAATCACATAATACCTCAGGTTACCTTAAGAGGTATTTATTATTATTTTATTATACCTCTTTGGGCATCTCCAACTATACACAATATTTACACATCAACTTCTAAACAAATACAAAATTCAGAAAAAGACTATTCAAATACAAACATCTATAATTTAGCACAATTCACAGATCAAATTCTCTTGAAAATCTGGCAGATTCCAAAAATGTTCTTATCTCTTTTTTCCCCCTAATTTTTAAAATTATCTAAATTATTTTAAAAACTTTATACACTTGCTATCTTTAACATGACTAGGCAACTTATTCCAACAATATTATTTTATTAGAAAAATAAATCTAATTCTAATAGTTTTAAATGTAGAAATCTGTCTTGTCAATAGATTTCCAGTTCGGGGAGAGATATTAAAGGCATTATTTTAAGGGTTTTCTCATTCTAGTTTTTAAAAATAATGCACTGAAACCTTCATGTGCTGTTGCTGCAAACTAATCTCCGACGATAGTCTTTGCGAGAATATAAAAACAAACGTGCCGTTAGAACGCGTGTATCATTGAATAGTTCCGTTAGAACGGCTGTCATTAAATAGTGCCGTTATAACGAGAGAGTTTACTGTACGTATTTTTGTTCTGGCTGTGTGTGCATTGCCAAATCACCAAATGCTGCTGTATCGTTAGACTTAAGAGCCTGGCCTTGTTGAAGCAGCAGGAGCAGCATCGCTGTTGTTTACTACGTGCTGCTCTCCGCTCCTCGTTTATAGTGGTTGGAGAGTCTCGCCTCTCGTTTTCTATTACTAAATGATAAGAGAAAATTCCGCAAGATTGCTCCCGCTGCTGCTACTATGTTTATTGTGTGTCCACTGCTAAATTGTAAGGCTCGTTAGCCATCTCCAATTACAGGAAGCTGATTTTAATCTCTAGCTTTCTTATTTAAATATCACTTTTCAATTCTGTTCATAACTGGTCCTTTTTTTTTCTCTCTCTCTCTAATTTTATCTGAAATGTTACCTAAAAACATCGTTCAAAATATCACCTTATATTCGGACTAATGTCTGCATCTTTTGGAGATAAGTCCGAACAATATGGAATAATGAAAACACAACTCCAGAAAACATCCTGCTAAAAACTTCATAATCCATCGGTTTAAAACAATTAGTTGGCCTCGTGTCGTATATATTTTACCTTAAGGATATTTTCTATAGTTCTGAGAAGGGTCATTAACATTCAAATAGTTCTTAGGGCAATAGCAACACAAACAACAAGTTCAATCGTTCGAAGAACTATTTGAATATTTTACTTTAAATTGAGTGTGCATGCCAAATTTGGTTGGGCGAATCTGACTTTTATATTGAAATAGATGGAAATCAGATCATTATTATCGAGGTGAGGCGAATGCAGACCCCCATATTCTTTTGCGAATGGAAAACAATAGATGAATTTTGCACACATATACAACCTATTTGGGGCCTACCAGGCCCATTTTAAGCACTGGGTGAAGTCGAAAGCTAAAAAAATGTGTGGTTCAACCGAAAATCGACCATTGTAAAATAATATAATAAATCTATTATTTTCTTTGACTTTTATACGGATTTTTGCCATTACCTTAGAAAACTTTGCTATTCATTACAATATGCGTAATGCTGTCGAAATAGGGTTTTCTTTTCTATTGTAAGTTTCATATTTGCAGACATTTACCTTGTTTACTTATGAAAATATTTTAGGTTTTATATAACAAGAAGGCGAACGATTTTGAAAAATTGATGCTTCAAGTCTAAAGGATTTTCCTTCTAAGTAAACATTATTTTCATAGTCTGCTAAAAACTTTGGTTTTCAATAATTTCTTGACTATTTATTATTTTATTATGCCTCTTTGGTCATCTTCAAATTATACACTATTTATACATCAACTTCTAAACAAATACAACATTCATAAAAAAACATATTCAAATGTACATAAATACAAACATCTACAATTTAGCTCAATTCACAGATCAGTCTCTTGAAAATCTCATCTGACAGATTCCAAAAATGTCCTTGTAATCTCATGTTTGTTTCCATAATTTTTAAACTTATCTAAATTATTTTTAAAACTTTGCTATCTTTAACATGACTAGTAACTTATTGCAAAAATATTGTAACTATCCAAATTGTATTATTTTTGCAATGGCTTTAGAATACATTTTATAAAACTATTAATTTGACTATGGGATTTTTAAAAGATAAGTATTTATAAAATAGAACTAAACAAATACAACATTTAGAAAAATATTAATTTTGATAAATCATAAAGTATCAATTACTTTTATATTCAGTATTTCTTTTTTTATTCATTCACTTAATGTATGTATCCTCTCCCCGCAAAAACTGAAAAAATAAATTTCAAAAATGAAAATATATAAGTTTTGGCCAGTCAATTCTCCGACCTTTATCACAAAAAATGTGTTGGGTGTAACGAATAAGACTAGCTGATCCTTACAAAACCTTGTATATTGAATTATTCAGATATATTAACATTTTCTAGAATCCTTCTACAAATACACACATGAACTTTTCAATATAATTGAAATAAAACCGTATGTAAAAGCTATGCTCATAGGGCAACACTATCTATCAAAGATTGAATTATTTCGTATTAAAAACAGTGTATCGAACCATATCGATAATACTCGCATGGATCTGACATGAATTAATATTTAAGATTAATTAAACAAAATCTTATTTTATAGATACGATTCGGCAAATATTGTAAAGTAAAAGTATCTGTTTGTATATTTTAAAAATTATGATTATACGAAACTAGAAAATGTTATTATATGACGATGTTGAAAAAATTAAATTTTTTTTTACATAAGAACCGTTTATAAGTATTTTTCGGTTTTCCAATCGAGTAAATTATTGAAAAATGAACCGTTAATACTGATATAAAACTACTTATCCCTATTGAAACCTGTTTGTGTGAAAGATCTACTTAGTGGCTAAGGTAGTTGCGTATTTTCCACCGGCGTCTATAAAAGCTAGGATTTTGAATGTTGATTTTTCAAGACGAACAAATTCACCCCACTTAAGATTGTGTTTGTTGCGTCAATTTTCTATCTGCGGTTTTTGAAAGACTAAACTTGGCCTAGCGTTACTTGCTTAATAAGCTATTTCCACGATGTAAACAAATGTACACACTCGCCGACAATTTATTCATCTTAGTCGTTCTTTTCATTTCAACTAATTATTTTTTTCTACTGTGCGATTTAGCTTTTAAAAAAGCACAGATATTGTATTACGGAAACATGTCCGTAGAATGATTTGTTTAAAGTAATGTTTGATACAAATTAAGTAGCGTAGTCTCTAAAAAGAATTGCGGTCCCTCCCACAGAGCTAGTAGTATTGTTTTATTTTCGTATCCCATGCGTCAATGACTTACACTTTAACAACAATGTTTTGATCATATATCGTTGCTCGTTTCTCAATGGTATGTTACGCCTCGGATTGTATTAATTAAATTGCAGCTTTGAATTCATTTTCATTGTATCGCTGTAAATTGTTTTAAAATAAATTAATAATTACTGCTTGTAATTCGGGACCAGTCATTCGAGTATGAGATGCGAAAATAAGGAATACTACTAGTTCTACAAGGTAGAACCGCTTCTTTTTAGGGACTCTTTTAAACTTGTACCAAATTTTCAATTTAATTTCTGAAAATATTTTCCCTAATCCAAATGACAATGTCAACCATTTTCTTTTTCTAAAACGGAAACTGAATAAAAACAGAATTTCATCAAAAGACTTAGTATTAATATAACTAAAATATTAAATTTCTTCAATTTGCAATCAATTAGAATATAATTACATGATGTTTTACAAATAGTTTCGTTGATTTTGTAATGAAAACATCACCTCCATTAACTAGTGAACATGTTTTGGTTCTAGTAATTGACTTTTGGAAATCCGCGGTTTAGTTATAAAGCGGTTGTCTTCCTTAGACTCGAACACCGCGTTATAAAGAGGGTCTACTGTAATTGTTTCTTCGTATTGCTTCCTTTTATTTTCTATACGAAAAATCTTCTTTTCCTCACGGCATTTGGACAGACAGACAAAGGTGATGAGAGCCTTTTTAAGGGTTCTCTTGTCCCAATAAACAGTTTGTTGAATGCAAAGTTGTTGGTGAAATAGGGTCCGATTCTCCGTTAACTCGTCTTCCCAGTGATTCCCTTTTCAGCGGTCGTTCCTCCTCTCCACGACCTCCTGTGACGGGGTGTAGACAAAGCGGCTGGGCTCATGACGTTCTCTGACGCCTCACCGTTTAGTTTCAAATTGCCACCTCCAACCCGCTGTCCTTTTCGCCACCGAAAACCCCTTTTCTCCAAACCTCCCATTCAGCTCAAAGCCCTTCTCCTCTCCATCAGACATACCAATGCATTAGGCATGTATTTAATACGTGCTTGTTATGGTGTTATAGATTTGAACAACAAATAAAACCCCATGTTAGTAAACTGAATTATCTCGTATAATGTAAATGAGTTTAATTCATATGTAGGTATACCACGTCCTGTACAAATAAGATTGTCATCTTTATTAGCCAAATAAAGTTGGTGCTGGGCTCCTTTTTGGAAAGCAAAACACCTTTTTTTTAATGATTAAAAAAGGGACATGTGTGCAGGATTGTTTATATTACTGATTTTGTGTATATATGAAATCCAGGATTTCAAATTATTTTCAAAGACAGGTGAACCCTCGCCTTTAAAATATTGGCGCAACAGAATCTTCTTCCTCACGTTGTCTCTGTGCCGGACACTCTCGGAAACAAAATTAATCTGAAACTAAAATAGGGTCGTCCAGGGGGGGGGGATAAGGCTATTAGGAAAAACTAAAAGTCCAGTCTAGAGATAGGGTTTTCTGCACTTCTATCTATCAAGACGAAGGCTCGAAATCAGCTCCAAGTTTAGAATGATTTAAGATGTGCTCTCTCACCAATAGACCCATAAATAGAAGAACTAGTAGAGAAAAAACAAGAACAGAGATCACATTGATGTGTATATCAGTTACGATAACAGAATTCTTATTGTTTTTGTAATAAATGGAAATTTCAAATGATGTGTTCTAATTATTTTCGCTTGCTTTCTTTGAGTAACAAATACACAGCAGCAGCTGTACAATTATAAAATTAAACTAATTCTTATTATAAAGCTGTCTAATTATACGTAAAATAAAGTTATTATTTGAAATTATTCTTTGTTGCAACTTAATAAATGGAAAGGGGAAATACTAGTAATCTTATTGACAAAAGTCTTGAATTGATTGGCAATGCTGACACGCTTAAATGTATTTAAGGACAACTTAAAAATTACCTCGTTAGAATAACATAAACAAATTAGGTTAATTAAAAATAGGCGGTTACTTCCGTACTAAAATCATTAGTAATCTGTTCTCACTCAAAGGATGAAGGTATTACTTTCGAATCTACGTATATAATATGCCACGTGTATGACTATATTTCTGTCTGTAACATTTGTCATGGGAGATAGCCATTAAATGCTAATTATATAGTAGTCTATCTTATTAATCTTTTTTTTTTTTCCTTTTTTCTTTTTTGCAAATGCGTAAAAATTCGAGTTCATTTTGGAACCATAAACAAGACGCCGCCCATAATGCTGTTTTGGGGGTGATCAATTAAAAAGTTGGGAAAGGGGGGTGATCAATGAATAAGTTACCTCTCTCGCCTTTTGTTGGGCTGTGATCACTAAAAAATAGTCTGAAATTTTAAAAACTAGTGATCATTTTAGTATAAACTCACATTGCATATTGAACCCCCTTCTAAAAACCTATTTAAGGGGAAAGATTTAAAAAAAAAACCCAAACATTTTCCCTACTCATTGAGGGGAGTGTGAGTGAAAGATTTCTACTATAAACGGTTAGGGATAGGCAAAGTCTGGATACATGGATACATATAAATATCAGAACACATGAATAACCTAAACCCAGCAATAAACCAGTGTTGTGGGTAGCGGTGATTAAAAATTCAGAACAACGTAATGTTTTTAATATTTTATAAGTACAATGCAATTGCAATATTATTTAAATACATCGGTTATTTTTTTGACGGCATGGGTAAACTAGTAGACTAGAAGATGTGAATTTTGAAAGATAATCTTTGGTTGATATTAAACTGTCTGCGAGTTGAGGTTGCTAACCCTTGCTCTACGGCAAGAGCCCGATATCAGAATAAGAAATTTTGAGGCGATCGCTCACTAAGGGTCGAACCACCCTTGCGGAACTAACTTGCTAATTATAGCTATACGGTATGCTAGTAGAACTGTGGGGAGATGTTTAGGGGGTGGAGCGGCACTATTTATTTCGCTTGCAACAGCGGCAGGTGGGATTCTTCACAACTATTTACGACGGCGTTTTTTGTTTTCACGCAGAGCTAGTAGGGAATACACACACATTTAAATACCCAGTGTTTGGATGCAGTAGCTATGTGCATGTGTGTGTCGAGCAACACACTGGAAGGTGTGTATGCAGGTGCGAACGCTCGAGAAGTGGTGCTTGAGAATAGTTGGTTCGCGGTAGAATTGGTATGCATGTTATACCCCCCCACACACCAACCTAGGACTAGTGTTTTCACACGTACTCGTCTATACGGGACTCCCCCGTTATAATGCGGGTGTTGGAGTCTAAGAAAGCGTTATAACCGAGCCGCGATCAATTCCAACCTTATGTATTACGGTGCACTTTTCCATTGAGAGAGTAGTTACAATTGTGATTAAATAACTTTATCCCCAACTAATGTGTTAAACACATATCCGCTGTCTGAATTATGTACGTCTGTTATATATATATATAGGATGAACATGTGAAAGACGCACAGACAGGAGTGAGTGTAAAAATGATTTTATTTCATTTATGTGTTATTAACATGTTTCGGCCTGAGGCCACCATCAGAGTGGAAAAGTTGGTAAATATATATATAATATTGGATATATGATACACATGCATCAGTATCCTCGTAGACCTTAGTTATGATCCGAAGAGAGCTCAATACAAAGGTAGCGCGAATATTTGTGGGAATCAATTGTAATGGTTCATTACAAGCGGTACTGCTGGTTTCACATCATAATGAACATTTGAATGTTGTTTTCAATTGTTTTCATACGTCTAGTTTATTGTTGTTATAAGAATGGCTGGTTGATTCATCCAATGGATATCCATGTTTTATGTGGGAATAAAGTAAACGAGATTATATATATATATATATATTGGGATTAATTAAGATTTAGTAAAGCTATATCCATTAGAAATTATTAAAGAAATTGTTTCAGAAAATGAGGTGCCTTCTCTTAAAAAGTATGGATTTATTTCTGTTCGTGTGAAAATGGTGAAGGGTGGGGCTTATGCTTTCAGTGGCAAACTCCGCCACTCCAGTGTTTACTGGGGTGACAAGATTCTGGCTCCAGGGTTATTGTTGTTTAAAACATCGCTAGTCGTATGAACCCCACCCTCAGACTCCATTTGACTTCATTGTTGATATATACAAGGACTGGTCAGATGACTAAATAAATGTATCGAATGAGGAGGGACTGTGACGGGGGATGCGTAAATAGCTTGTTCTTTCATGTTTATTGATGAGGATGGGTGTGGAGTAACGGTTGTTCATAAACGCTTCTGTTTACGTTTTCTCCTGGAGCTAAATCAGGCATGGGTGGGGGGAATGATAGGAAAAGAATTTTTTTTTCTTTCGAACTCGCTAGTTCGAAAAGC
Source organism: Architeuthis dux (assembly GCA_006491835.1). Taxonomy (NCBI): domain Eukaryota; kingdom Metazoa; phylum Mollusca; class Cephalopoda; order Oegopsida; family Architeuthidae; genus Architeuthis; species Architeuthis dux. Next base: position 1,767,545 of record VCCN01001623.1, read on the forward strand.
GAAAAAAAAAAGAATTGTTAATTCAATCTCTGATAACCCGTCGATTCCTTTTCATTTTCAAAATAAATGATTAATTCATTCATGTCGGTATTAAAGAAAGGGAGAAAAAAAAGAGAATTAAAAAAGTTTCGTTCACGGTCCATCTTTTATTATATTTGTTAATTTGACTCCGTATAATCAGTTGTTTTCCGCTGTTAGACACACTCTATCTCCCACCCCTCGCCCCCAACGTTCGGATCCCTCATTATGAAGCTTGTTTTCCTCCTACCACAGGGTTGTCTTAAACTGACGCTGTTAATACAACTCCTACTCTTCGTTCTTCAAGACGCACTAACCAAGAAGACGCTGCTAGCTATTTTTTAATTAAGAAAGAAATTGCCAGTAATTAGCTGTCTAATATTTCAGCTGTTTTAAGCCAGACCTTTTTTTTGTGTTTTAGGATTGGTATAAACACCGTCGCTTTTCTCTAATTATTTTAGAGTAGAACGAACCAACAAACGAAATAAGAGCAAGAATTGGAGAAAATCTTATTAAACTAAGATTGTTTACTGATTAGAGTTTGCGATGCTTGATTAAGGTTTTCAGCCTTCACTTTCTCGCTCGAAAATCACTTTTTCTTTTTCGATTCTTAACTTTCTTTTCCGAGAATGCTACGATTGTTCAGTGTTGCCGATTTAGCGCGTTTCGCGCTAGAATCAGCGCGTTTCTTGTTTTTGCAGCACTAAATTAGCGCGTTTGCGCCTAAAACATTTTAGCAGTTTTCGGCCATTTTCTGGTTATTTTCAGCCATTTTTAGTGTCTTTTGGGTGTCTTTTAACCATTTCTGGCTATTTTAAAAGAATTTAGCACCTTTTGGCTGTCAAACTAGCGCGAAAACATTTTTTTGAGTTAGCAACATTGCGATTGTTTTATTGAATGTTTAAACTTTCCTGGTAGACGAGACCAGTTTTAAGATTTTGAATTTAGCTCTTAGATTCATGAAGCGCTTGAAACCGCTGTAAAACTCTTCAATGAATAGAATTTTAAAAAATGGAACTCTTTTGTGAATTGTATTTTTTTTAAAATAGAAAAATTACCAAAACGTACAAAGGAACGGTTTAATTCCCTAATATGAATTTAAGAGTTAAATCTGCTATTTGGTAGAAACAAATTCACCGCCACAAAAAAAAATTATTATCGCCCCTTTTCAATCGCCCCTCGTATCGTAATTATTGCTGATTGGATATTTTCTAGTTGTTCATCTTCAGATTTCATTGGTTGTTTTTACAATGCGCGCAAACACACGCGCACAAACTACAAGTGAACTCTTTTCTTGTTTTTCAATTATTTCAAATTTTGGAATCGGTAATTGAATTCTGTAAAAGACGAACAAAAATCCCTCTTTTACTGTAGTAAAAAAACATAAAAAGATGTTCCAGATGTTAATTTTAACTTTTTCAATAACCAACACGTTTGTTGATGTCCTAGCTAGCAGGAAATGAAAAATGCTTGTAATATTTATGGTTAAAAAAATTACATTAGGAGTTGATTATTTTTATTATTTTTAAATACTATTTTTTGATTTGTTATACCCCTCGTTATTATACGTTGGTTTTATTTTATGTTTTAAAACCAGGGTTTATTAATTGCTTACAACACTTGATTTAAAAAAGTTTTAATATTTAATTGATAATTGTCAAACTCCAGTCCGTCAGAATTGACTTTGTTTCTCCCCGTAACACGAACAAGAAGAACAATCCTTACCTAATTTAGTGTAGTAAACTCTTCACTG
>VCCN01001623.1:1772682-1785795 GCA_006491835.1 Architeuthis dux
CCTATCTCTAGACTGGACTTTTATTTTTACCTAATAGCGTTAGTCCCCCGTTGGGAACCACTGAACTTCACCTGTTTTAATTAATTGTGCCATTTTCCCCTAGATTGTCACCTGTGTCATTTTCTTCCACACCTTTTCTCAAAATGTTGATATAGGAAAAAGAAATCTCCATGTATATAAGTAAAAAGTTTAAAAATAAACCTCTATACGTGTACAGTCGGCGTCATCAGTGGAAAAGGCGATGGCCAAGGGTGTCGGGTATAGACGCGGTGTGTGTTCCTAGACAACTAGGACATCTGATCGCACTCCTGTCGCACCCAGGGTATATCTGCCACCCGCACCACCTTTCCTCTCTCTCCCCTGCTCTGTTCGTAACCTTGACGCCCCACTTTCACCCTTTGACGCCAGCAGAAGGACCTCACTTTCCTGTGACATAGTCACACAGGCACTATATACCCTTTAACGTGACCTGATACATTTACGCTATGACATTGATCATTCGTTTATTGGACACAGCTTGTTGCATGGAACGTAACCAATGCTAACACAATGATCTATTATGAATCAAATCTACGTTAGACTAGAAATCTATCAATATTACCTTGTTAATACCAGTGTTTGTTTTGTGATTACCTCTAACGAAGTTTGATAGGTATAGTATTCGGTCGCATCCGTCTGTTCACAAGATATCTCCAAAAGTACTCAATGGATCTCAATGAAACTTTGTGGAAGAGTTGATAATGGGGTATGGAAGAAGTGGTTAAGTTTGGGGGCGGATACAGGAATTCTTTTTTGATTTAGAGATATCTTTCCGTTTGTTTCTTTTTCCATACATTTATACGCTCATGGCTGTTTACACGATATCTCCATAAGTTCTCAATGGATTCCAATTAAATGTGGAAGGGTGGACAATAGGTTACGGAAGAGGTGACTCAATTTTGAGGCGGATCCATACACAATTACCCCCGTAGTTATACTTTTTGTGTATGTTACATATAACGGGTTTCTATTTTAGATCAGAAATATTTTGAATTTCCAATGCCTTTAGTTAACGTTAATAGAAAAAAATACTTTTACAAATAAATGTGTGGGAAAGAAAATTTAAACATCAATATTTTCAAGGTTAACTTATAATTACGTGGGCTTATTTGTTGTTTTTAAAAAATTTCTTTATCTAGATATATATTAAAAAAAAGGTTTAATTATGCGTTGTCCGAGTAGGGAGGGTTGTCCGGACCCCTGTATCCGCGCCTGTAATGAAAATAATTCATCTAAGAATTCAAATAATTTAAATAATGCATGTACTTTAGACAATCTTAATCGCTATTTCGTTGCAGTGATCCCACAATGCGTCAAATAAAACTAATAGCTCTTCATCTCATCTCTGCTCGGCTCTGTCAAATGAAGATGTCAATTAACGGTATAATTATTCATGTGGCCATTCATTTCGTTAATGGCGTCCATGTCCTATTTACCTAATCTTCCCAAATGCAGGCACTAATTTCTGTGGTTCTTAATTCCATTAACCACTTAAGAACCGTATATTTTTGTGTGGCGTCATATCGCCGAAATATATCGTCAGCCGCACCAGGCAAGAGCGTATGGGAACAATTTGATTAAGGGGTGCAAAGGTCTTTATTTGTCCCCTAAAATCTTTACAAAGTTTTGCCCTAAAGTTTTTATAAGGTTTACGGGCTTCAGATAAAAACTTTGACGATGGGCAGTTTAAAAGAATTATGAATTTAGATTATCGTAGCCGATTATTTATTACCTTTAGAAAGAAGCAGTTATTATTTCTTGTGAAATCAAATTGGAATAATAGAGAACAACATTGGAAAGACGGTTGAAATGATCGGTGCACATGCTATACTCTAATAACCTCATCAGCAGGCCAAGCACAAAAATTAACACCATGTGTAGTGAAAGTCTAGTTCAATGTATAATTAGTTATTACTTCAGATTAGGCCTTTTTCCCATTCAGAATATCATGGAATCTTACAAATTATACATTTTCAAATAAATAAGTAAGATGGTATTTCACCAGAGACTGAACATTTTCTAATATAAAATAATGTAATTCTCATTGGATCTTTGCATAGCTATCCATTTAGCTCTCTATCATAAAGATTAATGTTGGTATAAGCCAGTGGTTCTGTACCTTCTTCGTGTAATTTACTCTTTCGGCTAGTTCACTCATCCAGATTTACCCCTTGCATAAAATCGTTTAAGAGTTAACAAAAAATAAGACATAATGATCAAACGTAAGCATAAAAGGAATTCTAAGCAGATGTTATCGCTAGATAAATCTTTAAACTAGGGTCTAGAATCGATTTAATTATTCGAATTAATAGAAATTGAGTTTTAATTATCAGAATATATAGTTTCTAGTTTGTCTGTGCCAAAATTTATCCCTTACAACCAAGAAATGTATCCCCTGGGGTAAATTTACCCCAGGTTAAACAGTATTGGTTTAAACTATTTTTTCCTTGCTTCTATTTCTTACTACTTGTTTAAAACATGCTTGTATTCTTGCTAAATGCAGTTAGTGACTTTTTATGATATGGATTTATGACATTTTCTTCTGCTTGGCGGACGAGTGACATTAAGAAAATGTTTGGTATTTGTGTGATGGAGAACTAAGTTAATTTCAAGACAATTGTCGTCACCGAAACAGGTTTGCCCTGAGCCGAGGTGTAAACTCTACAAGACTGCGGTCAAACAGCACACACAGGCTGTCAGGTGTAAATTGATGAGAAATCCCTCCCTGTCACAGCTGCGTCCCGTGAGCATTCAGCTAGTTTCACAACAATGGAGGTTTTGCTGCAATATATCATTCCTGTATAAGAATTATTTCTTTTTAAACAATAAATAAAGCAAACTGTCTGTCAACAACGATGTTATATTTAAGATTTGTTCGTAATGTGTAGTTTCATAGGTTTAAAATATCATAACGTATATACTCGTGAATAATATTATGATACTACTTAACGCATGTTAAAACTTCAGTGCTCAAGGGTTACATCGCACACACGCCCCGGTGTCTATGGTTTTACTGCTGTGGAAAACCCATCACAAATAAATCTTCGTTCACGAAGCCAAGCCATTGATACACTCGTGTATGGATCGATATTCGATTTTAGGACAGATCATTAAAAATCTTGTTCGGACAATTGTTCTCGATGTTACTAAAACATTTTGGCCGATCCATTCTTCAGCCTTCGTCCATAAGAAAAGAGAAGAAAAAAAACTTCACTTCACACTAATATCCTTGGGAAAGGCATGAATCCATTTCTCTCTAGCTCGAAATATGAAAAATTGAAACATAGTTATCTCAACTGCATTGCAGCTATATATGAACTGATTTTGATTCAATTTCTAGGTAGTTTATGACGTTGGCAGAGGTATGCGCTCTCTGAGTGCTTTCTATTTTTCTTCTTCTTTTCTTTCGCGTGTGCGTGTGTCCAAATAGCCGTAGGGTCGGCGGTTGGTTAAATTTTGGCCCGACACGAGGCGCAAAAGCGGAAGAAAATCAAAGCCGAAAGTTTTTCTGGTTCTGATGGGCAAACAATGATGTATATGTGATTTGGTCAGCCTGATCCCGAACAGCTGCCAAGCTCCGAATATAGAGCCATCAAAGACCTCATTCAGTGCCCCCCCGCCCCCTCTCCCCCGCAACGCCGCTGAATAAATGCTCTTGGCCAGCGGCTGGCATCCAACAAGCGTTTTGCTCGCCAAGGATTTTATTTTCATCGTTGGACGGATTCCATGTCGTGGTAACGAGACCGGATCGACACTGAGGCGCCGTTAACAAAAGCCTTTTTCATGGATTCTAAATTCTATGATTCTTTTCGCCATCCTTCCATTATACATACACAGTCGTAAGTCTTAGTTCTGTGAGGACTATTTTTCTTCTCCAAGTCAATACCTCCACTGGTGTTAGAAAAAATGTCTTCTCGGCAAGAGTAGCAAACGCATGAAACAGCCTAAGTGAAAAGACGATCACATCCGAGAACATCAATATTTAAAAAAAAAGAATCTTTATTCTGATATCGGACATACCAAATTTTACTACCATTTTTCTTATTAGTGTGAAGAAGTTTTTTTTCTTGTGGACGAAGGCTGAAGAATGGATCGGCCAAAATGTTTTAGTAACATCGAGAACAATTGTCCGAACACAATTTTGAATGATCGAAAATCGATCCATACACGAGTATATGAATGGCTTGGCTTCGCGAATGAAGATTTTCCCACAGCAGCCCAACCACACTGAAGCTGGCTTAATAACGAAATTAACTGCTGTCAAAAAGAAAAGCCTATTTCAAGTATATTGTATATCTATTCAATAAGTCCGTAGCCTAATGTTAAAACAAGCATTTATTTTACAACAAATAAGATGGAGAAAAACTAGTAATTAAATAATGATAACAGTACAAAACAAAGACCAATATTCCGCCTCTTCGTTTGTTGTGTCCGCATTCCTCTTTCTTTAAAGACTTTAACAGTAGGTTTTTTCTCTCTCTTTTACAGTCTGCAGCCAGAAGAGCAGGAACCAGTTGTGCAAACTGTGGCACAACCACAACGACGTTATGGAGACGAAATCAAAATGGCGACCCTGTATGTAATGCGTGCGGACTCTACTATAAACTTCACAACGTAAGTAACTATTTATTATTATATACATAATTATGCCTGTTCCTATGTATGTAGCAGGGTTGCCAGATTGGGCTGCAAAGGGAAATAATCCGAACTTTATCTCCGAGACTTACCCCAACACAGGCATTGGAATAGCGTCGAATTTGGAAATCTAGCAACCTGTAGGTAGATACCAGCCTCTTGAAACGGTTAACATTCTCTTTGCTGGGAAGTCGGTTCACTTGAGTAACTGTTTACCAAATAAGCGATATATACGTATTTTTTACTAATATTTGTGGCCACCAAATGGGGTTTCCAGAATATCGTTTTACAAGCAGCAATGTGGCAAAAAGGGGTACATTTCTTTTATTCCCCCCACCCCCCAAAAAAAGAAATCTTGCTTCAACTACCAAAACTATGATTTGTTATGTTGGGTCACGCGGAACGCCTACACGAATTTCCTCTCTCTTAACTTCTGTCTTTTGTTGCTTGTCGTCTGCCATCCTTTAATGACTTCATTTATCATCTCCATATTCGACTGTTCACAAGTGAATTACTCCGCATTCATTTAGTGGTTTGTGAACCCCTTTTATTTTTTGTCTAAGCCAGGGATCGCCAACCCTTTTGCCTCATCCGTATTGCGTATTAATAAGCAGGACGGTAGGCCAATTGAATGCAATAAAAAGCTTGAAATATGTGAATTATCTATTTTTTAAATACATCTAGTTATATTTTGCTTCGGCTCAATCAATAACGTATTCTAGAAATCCATTTGTGCTTAACCAAAGGTGCTTACTAGTAATCAAATAACTAAAGTTAGTCACAATTTATTTCGATCAAGACATGTTTTGAATCTATTAAAAAGACGAACATTTTGTGTGTGTATACAAATTAAAATTAACAATTCTTTTAGAAATATCGCTAAACAATTTCCCTGCTCTTCGTTTGACCCTGTGTCAAAATAAGCTAAGTTGTAAACATCTAAAATGTTTGTTTGGCCAAAAGTGTTTAACTATTCTATGCACGCGAATCTCTTCAATAAAACCTTTGTAACAATTAAACAATATATAAATCTTATATTTGGGAATAGCCATGGGGTTTCCACTAGTCCCAATAGTTAAACTTATTTACTAAACTTTCAAAACCTACAGAACATTCCTCTCCACCCATATTTTCTATTTCTCTGATGTGGCACTGGATGCAATGCATGTGACTTTACTCTAAGGAAAAAAATAGATTAATTTTTGTGAACTTCAAATCGATAATCGGAAATTCATAGATCGAAACTTAAGGGTGAATAGTTCGAATAACTTACATCGACGATGTCTATTTTCTGTCCATCAACAAATAGGACAGGAAAAATTGTTCATTTCTCATCTCTTTACATAAAACAAAGAAAAACTAAAGAAAAAGAAAATAGGGGAAGAGCCATACATGGGTATAGTAGTAATGACAAAACCGAATCTCATAAAATGTTGGCTGATGTTAAAATGACAGAAAGCAGTTTCTGTCAGTACTTTTCGTATTTTGATTTGTTCTGATCATTTTCCCGATTCTTCTCTTTTTTTTCTGTTAATGTTTAACAGATTTCTATTTTTTATTTATTTATTTTTTATTTTTTTATTTCTGGCTTGTCTGACTCGGTTAATGAAAGGCGAGCATAATAACGCTGTCCGAGCCGGTTACTTGATATCTGCTCATTCGGCCGATGGGAAGAAGTACTGCACTGTCAAACCTCGATATTGATACACGTCAAAACCTATTTGGCGAATATACATCTTTTTGGATTCAGCCATAACATTGAATACACGGCGCGCGTGCGCACACGACGCTCGCGCCGAGTTTCAATAAATAGAAAATCTTACGAATGTGGAGCCTTTGTGGGGTGGGGTTGCAGCTTGTGGGTGAGCGTTTCCTCTCTGCGGGACACTTACAGCATTTCGGAAAGTGCACCCAAAAAAACGTCTTTAGATTTATTGGATACACAAGCGCGAGTACCAGACAGACTTACAATTTAATGATATCATAAGCGATATGCACCACGGCCTCGCTTGCTCTCCCAGTCCATTTTATGTACCAACTTCAAAAGTCATTTTTAATTTTTTCTTTTTTTTCTTTCTTGTAATTAGATTTTCTTTTTCTTTAAAGAATAACACGGTAACTTTGTCTAGCAACATACTTCGTATTTAAATTACCGTATATACTCGTGTATTGGTCGAATTTTGAAAACCAAATTTTTAGAGCGCCCTTATCGGCTGGGGCCTAGAATACGCCGACTGCATTCCCTGCAGAGGGATAATACCCCCCCCCCAAACAGGGGCCATCTGTTCTTTTCAATTCGTCTACATATATTGTGTATTCAAAAAGAAACCGAATTCGGCACTAAATGACCCACCAAGGGTCGATGTGCCGTCAATCAATCAAATTTTTAGATAAAATTTTGGGGGTCGACCTATGAGTAATTTTGTAAGATTGAAATTCAAACCTAATGGGAAGGACTATGAGCAAACCGTGGCTTCAAAAAACATACCATAGATTAATGATTTAGTGACCATAAATAGTCGACTCATACACGAGTATATGCGGTAATTGATCTCTTTTTTTTTTTCTTTTTCTTTTCTTCTTCTCCAGATGGTCGAGCGGGGTTTAAATATTAATTAACTCTAGGCAAATAACGTATGAGGCAAATTGCGTAGAATTCTGTAATGGCCGCCTCTGTTTCCGTTATGTTTATATCAGATTTAAAAGGGGGAGAAAAAAGTATTTTTCAATACCTGCTCACAAATGTCAGCCGGCGACCGGATGCGTTTGTTTTATAACATGTGTTAAATGCAAGAAAGAACTTTTTAGTGATTGTACGAATTCGTTTGCCCATGCGGCTATGTAGATAATTCGCGTATAAACGCTTTAGGGGAGACTGTCGTGAGAATTAAGGCGTTTTCTCTTGTTCCGCTTCTTGGTCATCAGTTTGAGCTTCAAGATGTTTGCCGACGACTGTGAAGAATTTGAAACAAATGAAAACCTTCAGCGCCATTTGAGACGCCGTCGCAAAGTAGGCCATTCCAGAACGGGGCTCAAATCTGGCTTTAATTTTTGCCCAAATGATGACGTAATAATGAATGCCTCCAAAAGATGACGACATTGGAACCATTGCTTTCTCTGGGTCTGCTTACTCTGCTCTTATTTTCTCTTGGTTATGGCAGAGTATTGGTTAGAATTATAAGTAATGGTTATTAAACCTTTGGCGACCTACAACATGGGCACGTTCTCTTTGTATAGATTACATCGAAATTTACCGATTGCTTCCTATCTTTCATGGCTAAATTCTATTATTTCGAAGAAAATGTATTTCTGACTCTTGTTTTGTTAATTTCGGGTTTTAGAGTTAAGTAAAAAATAAGTTTTTCTTTGATTTTTGCTAAAAAGCAGATCGAATCCAGGAATTTGTTTTCGATTGAGGAATATTTTTTTTATATATTAAGAACAATAGTCTGAAATACGGAAAATTGAAACACCTCCCCTTATTGTAGCTATATATCAACTGAATTTTCATTCAGTTTTTAGTTAGTGTAAGGCGTTGTCAAGAGGTATGCACTCTCTTGGTGCTTTCTAGTTTTCTATATCTTCATAGTTACAAATCTTTATTATTATTGAAGTATTGTAATACACCACTTTTATTAAATTTGCCTAGTTTTTACCTTCATCCTAATTTTAGTTGTTTTTATACAACTTATTAATTCGGGCTATTGTGGGAAAACGTATTAGGCAAAAGTGGCCCGTTGTATAAAAACAGTCAAATTGTATAAGTGGTGTGAAATCCAGATTTGTTCTTCATGGATTCTCATGTATAAAATGTATTTACTCTTTTCGCTCGCTGCTTCTGTCTTGTCAGCAATAGCAACACGATTTGGACATTATTATCTCTATTGACTGGCACCCAAGGCAATGAAATGTTATCCCGGTCGCCATTTGGACTTGTTTGGAGCACGTTCATGTTTACTCTTCTCTGGTGTGACGCGGTGTCACGTATTTGCTGCCCCGACAGACAGACACGCCGGCGGAGTCACTCTCTGGCTTTTCTTCCCATGCTTCATTAAGCTTTCATCATGTCTCATTTCTGTTTTCTTGATCTACAGAAATGAATGACTCATTGTAGACAAGTACATCTATCCTGCTCTCCTTTTTTTTCTATCCTGCTCTCAATAAAAGCCTTCCTTTCTAGCTTCTCATTTCCATCTGCAATTCCTTAACCACTTCCCCATGTCTTTGTTATCCAATGCATTCCAGCACATTGATCTAAAAATACAACTGTCAGGACAGAAAACCCTCGTAATGAAATCTGCACTTTACCCTCGTATAAAAAAATCCCCCCTCATATCACGTATTACCATTGTTTCCTTCATAGTTTAAAAAACTACAGAGGAAGCCACATATTATAATCACGGATAATGTTATCAGCTGATTATTGTTATCGAAATCAGTGAATGAGGCGTGTTGCAAGAAAACGAAAGCTCCTAACATTGCAAAGAATCTATAATTTAAGTCACTAATTCAGAATACCAAAGCAGCTTTTATTTTTATTGATTCTGTGTTGTACACCAATCCAGTGCTTACTACACTCGACGGCAACTGATGTATTCTTTAACAAATCGAAAGATTTGTTTTAATTTTCGCTTCAGTGTCTGCACACTTCTTGGGCGAGTTTATAATTTATGTTAATGTCCATTCAGGCTGGACGAGTCCAGACGGCAGACTAGTACCCGTCCTCGCCCCCAACGTCTACCAATGTCTGTGTCAGTCTTGACCGACCCAAAGACTCCAAGAGTCTGAAACTGCAGACAGTTCTATGCATGTTAACAATGTAGGCCGCCATGAAGTGCCACAACACATTATCATCGCGGTGCGGTTGGTCTCTGTAGCGACCAAATCGTCAGTGCCGAAGTAAAGAATTTTAAACGGGGGGAACAACGTTAGTCACTCAGTAGAAACCGTCATGTGGGGTGATCAATTAAAAACTTGGTAAAAAGGGGTGATCAATCAGTTACTTCTCAGTCTTTTGTTGGGCAGTGATTACTAAAAAGAGAAAAGTCTGAATTTTCACAAAACAAGCGTGAATGCTACTGGACACAAACTAAGGGATCAATTTAGCATAAACTTACATTGCTAATTAAACCTCCCACTAAAAACCTATTTAGGGGTGGGTGATTTTTAACTAAAATGAATATTGTGATTTTTGGTAAAATTATAAAGTTTACATCCATACCTGTATAGTTTGTCAAACTCCAGCACAAAGTCTGGAGTTGACTTTGTTTTCCTACCGTAACAAGAAGAATCCTCACCAAAATTAAAATTCACATTCTCTTACCGTGATTTGAACTCACGATCAACTGATTACCAGGAGGCTGTCTTACTAACTGAGCTAAATTGACAAGTCTTAGAAATTAACGAAAACTTATACAGATACAGACGGGTTTATTTCATTCTAATACATAAATACATTTATACAAGCAAATATGTTTGTGTGGATATAAGTGAATCCGACACTGGTAGATTTGATTAGACAATGTGGAAAAGAAAGATTGAGAAAAGCGTGTTACGTCTCAAACATTTATTATCATGAAGATAAATGTTTATGCATTTCGTCGTTGCGAAAAATCATCAGAAGAAACTTGAACATAGCAGAGACATGAAGCAAGCCATGCTGGGGAGTACAAATGAAATGAAGGGTGTTTTGTATGCTTGGATGACCTAGTTTGTTCAGTTGGAAGTTACTTATGGGGCTGTGGGCTGATATATATATATATATATATATTCTTATAATCTTTCATTTATTATGTATGCAATACAAAAGTTGAAGTAATCATCTTCAGTCGCAATAGAAGTTGGAGTTGAGTTTGACCCTGCAGCATCTAGTCCTGTTCTATATTGTCGTATTAGCATGTAATGTAGATATTTACTAAGCTTAGCCTGTTTGTTCTTCTGTTTATTTCTTGTCAGTTTTATCATTTCCCGCTTTTTTTTCCCTCTTACAGGTGAATCGACCCCTCACAATGAAGAAAGATGGAATCCAAACGAGGAACCGAAAAATGTCTACTAAGAGCAAGAAAAGTAAAAAAGGAATGACTTCGATGAGTGACCTGCTAAAACCACTGGACAAGCCGTTCCCAGGCTCGATGTATGCTCCAATGCACGCCCCCATGGCGACCTACATGACTAGCGGAAGCTCCCTGGGTGGCTCGTTCTCCTCCCAGGTGGGAAGTCACATGCAAGCATCATCCGGTTTGTCTGGTAGCCTGTCTGGTGGCTTTACCAATTCCTTCAATCCGTCACTCACCTCCCAGTTCACGTCGTCATTCCCCAGCATCCCCAGCATCCCTAGCATCAGTTCGTCGGGACTCACTCTATCCACTTCATCAGGAATGGTCGGGATGACCTCTGGTCTCAATCTCTCCACCACGACAAACATGGTCGGAGCAATGGCATAAAACAAAATGACGACAAAAATAAACTTAGAACTTTAAATAACAACAAAAAAAAAAACAACAACCTTTTCCTCAAAATTTTGAATAATTTTCCTTGACGAGAATTTAATCAAGTAAGGACCTCCCCCGAGAGATATGTATTCTTGAATACACACGTCTGCACACAAGCATTTTCTTGATTCCCCCATAAAAAAATTAAATAAATAGCGATGATGTGGGGCTCGGAACATTTTTTTAGCAGAAATTTAATACAAAATAAATATAAAGAAATAAGAAATGCGCTTTTCATTTTTTATTTACCACAATAAAATACGTTTGTGCATATTTGAAAAAGTATCCTGATGGTATATAGACAAAAAGAGGGAAATGTATGTTTATATGAACGCTCTTAATACTGGACGCTTACGTAGCGAAAACATCAGACCCTGGACACACACGCATATATAAATATATAATATATAAATATATAATATATATATGTATATGAAGGGCAAATATGGAACGGGGACCTCTTTTGAGCGCATTTTCCCCTCTTTCTGCACAACTGTTCACCTTTGTTCTTTTCTCCACCCAAATGGAATCGAACTGCAAAAATAAAGACGATCGGTCAAATCTTTGTCTGTTGATGAGTAAAACGGACTACAACAACGATTATAGGAGACAGGATTGAAACAAAAAGGAGACAGGATTGAAACAAAAAGGAGACAGGATTGAAACAATAAGTAAAAGAAAAGAGAATCACCTCCAAAAGCTGAAAGGGTAATGACGACGACGACTTGGTGTCATTGACGGATCTATGAAGTGGTTGCAATGTACAGATTCATCTCTCAATCGAAGAATACTACTTTTAACTGAAAGTAGACATCTAAAAGAAAAAATAGTGCTATATATTTCTCTCTCTCATAGGAACAATTACAAAAAAAAACTGTACAATTTCATGTTCTTGTCTCAAACGAAAAAAAAAAAAAAGAAACAATTGTCTTGCTTTGGCTGGAACGCTCTACATTTTTATTTTCTCCTTTTTTATTCAAAAAAGGAAACAATTTTTAAACTGTCCATTAAAAATCAAAACCAGAAGATGAACTCAAATTTCCTAAAGTCTAAAAAAAAGGAAAATAATCACGAGTTAACTTTGCGACAAAAGGCAGAACATTAGGAAAAAAAGACAATCAGATGAATGTCTAACGTAGAGGCAAAGATGAATAATACTTATCTTTACATATGTAATGTGTACTGATGTATTTACTCAAGTATATTTCTTTTTCTGTTCATCTTTAATAACCTGCTCTTGTCCAATTCTTTCCTTGAAATATTCTTTCAGCTTTCTTTAAAATTCTTAAATTTTTGCCACTTAAGACAGCAAATTGGTGGAATCTTGACGATACGAGTCCCCTTTTCATTTAACGGATTCAATTTGCTGTTTTAGACTTGGCTACTGACCGTTTTATTCCTGAAGCAGTTTAGAAGGTTGATTTTTGTGTTGAACGGCATTGAAAATTAAGTAACACAGCCTCAGTGTCCTTCATTGAAGGGCTTCAGTCATACATGAATACCTACACGACAGAGATTCACTTATGAAAGAATTCACGCAAACAGCGGGCTTCAATGTGCGTTTTTATGTTCCATGTCGGCGGTGGGATATCTTTGTACACAAGCGAAACACAGAATAAAATATAAGCATAAAACCTAAACTATTTCCCCTTCATCCGCCCCTAATTTTCAACTCCTTAATTAATGATTTAATTAAAGGAGATTGGAATATATTGCCAAAGTACAAATCGCTATTTTATATCCGTGAAAGAGTAAAGAATGTCTATCTAAACACCAGAATGCAATACTAAACTTTTAGAAAAACAAACAAACAAACCTTATTCTTAAAGTAATTATCAGTGGAAAAAAATCTTTAAATACTTAAATTCAAACCAGCATTTCTGCAATTTAACGGTTTTGTCTTAAAATAGTTTATAAGTGTTTTTTTTTTTTTTGTTTTTTTAAATTT
>VCCN01001623.1:1990671-2007173 GCA_006491835.1 Architeuthis dux
AGATAGATATGAACAGACTGAAATAGATAGATAGATATGAACGGCTCTGGTTGATTTTACCGAAAATCAGTTTGCTGAAGTTCAATATCTATCTATCTATCTATCTATCTATCTATCTATCTATCTATCTATCTATCTATCTATCGCAGTCTGTTCATATCTATCTATCTATCTATCTATCTATCTATCTATCTATCTATCTATCTTATACCCAAATGTAGCCCTTTTCACTTGAATCAATTTCGGGGTCCCGATTCTACGTTTGATCCCATAGGTGAAAGGATTACTAGGGATTATCAGTGGATTTCCTGACTATAATTTTTGGGGATTGGAAAGTAGCATGAGAATAAATTCTCAGTCTAATCTTTTTATAACGCACTTGTTTTGCAGGGAGGATGAATGTATAACACCGTGCAAAAGGTAAACGCAGCTAGGCGTAAACTAGTTTTCCTCTGGCAATAAAGTGAGTTCGATTCTCACCAAAGGCTTTATTTCCGATTGCCCTGTTCTTCGTTGCCATAGAAACAGTAACCCGAATTAATAAGTTGAATAAAAACAACTAAAATTAGGATGAAGGTAAAAACTAGTCAAATTTAATTTAAAAAGTGGTATGTTACAATACTTCATCCAATAATAATAAATATTTTTATAAAAAAAGACTACTAGGTCTCATATGTAAAACAACATAAAATATGACGCAGAGAGTCGGTTGTAGGGAGTGAGTTTATAAGTGTGAATCAGCTTCTGCTAATTCATGATGTATTTGTGGCCGACTGGTAAAAGCAGCTAGGCATAAACTAGTCCACCTCTGGCAATAAAGGTGTGAGTTCGATTCTCACCAAAGGCTTACTCTTCATTTCCGATTGCGCTGTTATTCGTTGCCATAGAAACAGTGGCCCGAACTAAAATTAGGTTGAAGGTAAAAACTAGTCAAATTTAATAAAAAGTGGTGTGTTACAATACTTCATCCAATAATAATAAAGATAAATCTATTATTTTGTATAAAAACAACTAAAATTAGGATGAAGGTAAAAACTAGTCAAATTTAATAAAAAGGGGTGTGTTACTTCATACTTCATCCAATAATAGTTTGAATAGATCTTTTAGTGTTTCAGTCTGTGACATTATGTAGAAGCAGTGCAGTTAAATTCTGTGTGGCCTTTTTAAAGCGTGTGGAAAATGTCATCAAAGTAGGTTTATGTCATTTCCACCATTGCTAACGATATATAAAAAAAACAGATCGTAAATGCTTTTTACGAGCCAAATTTTATTTTGCGGAAATGTTTGATCGTAATAATTATTGGACACTGTTTTGCAAATGAGGCAGAAGTGCAAAGAACGGGAACATTATTCTGGAGTTACGTGGTTTTGATGAGATCTTTTTACTCAAGGCGCCTCAAACTATTGCCCGAGTTTGTAAGCCAAACACCATGGCGTTCAATTTGTGGGCACACCTGTTGTATACATTTATATACCAACCTGAATAGAATTCTTTTTGTTAGGTAAAGGTTTGTTTTCGACCTGTTGTAAGAGCATTGTGTTATTGCAAAGATCATACCGTGTCGGCAAAAGGTTTACGAACACAACCTAAAGTCAACGTAAGCGCCCAAAAGTATAGTTGAGACAACGAACTGGAATATTTATTATTAAACATAACACAGAAGAGTTGCTAACATTCCAACGGACAATCCAATCTCTTTTTCTCATCTTTGATGTTAACACAACGTTTCGGCCGACTCATTCTAATATCTTACGGATATCACATATCATACCTGTTTAGGTCGATTCCTTCTAATATCTTACGGATATTCCTTATTACACCTGAAGAAGGTCGGTGAATGAATCGTTTGAAATGCTGTTTAACATTAAATTTGTCTCTACGTTTTGTCTCTACAGAACGACATTGAAGTGTCCCCTCCAGGACCCATGCCTGGGTGAAGCGTATGGAGATCCTGGGATGCCCAGTCGTCAAATCCCCCCTCTCGGCCTCACTGATGTAGTCTAGAGGAAAGAAGAGAGCGATACGTCTGGCATCAGCTTGGTTGCAGGAGCTGCCGGAAGGGCGTCAAATTGGGCGTCAAACGCCTTAAGGGGGCCCCACTCCCTGGTTTGGAATCAGAGTTGTCCTTCTCCTAGACTGGTTGCCTTCCTAAGGCTAGAGAGCCCAATCTGCCCTACTATTTTAACCATACCTGGGGGATGAGAGATGAATGCATGCCTTTCCCATGGGCATTAGTGCGAAAATAAAAATACGGATATTCCATATTACACCTGGTCGGAGAACGAATCGTTTAAAATGTTGTTTAACATTAAAATGGGCAGAAGAGATTGGATTGTTGGAACAAAAGTTGAATGGCCTCCGTCTTGTCTCTATAGACAATGGAATGTCACTGAAGTGACCCCCCCCCCTCCAGGGCACATGACTGGGCGAAAGGTATGGAGATCATGGGATTCCCAGTCGTCAGAATCTCCCTATGGGCCTCGCTGATATTATCGGGGTGAGAGCGAACAGAGACGCCACAATTTTCTTTGTAAAAGGGGAAACCATGTGTGAATTTTGCACATATATACAGCTTACTTGGGGCCTACTGGAACCGTTTTAGGCACTGGGTAAAGTCAAAAGAAGTGGTACAACTGAAAATCGACCATTGTAAAATAATATAATAGATTCTGGGTCCATTCTGATGAACAGAGATGGGTGAGTACTAGTCACCTGAACCCATAGGTTGAGTCCAACAGAGATGACAAACTCCAGTCCAAGTTGGAGTTGACTTTATATTCCCCCCGTAACAAGAACAACAAGAACAATCCTCACCAAATTCAGGGGAGTAAACTCTTCACTGTTTGTCTATCACGTCAAGTTAAACCAAACCGATATATAAAATTAACATCACAACCAAATTATTGCTAGCCGGCTCTCTTACCAACTGAGCCAAACTGACATTTATTTATTATATATGCAATTAAAAAGTTGCAGTAATCATCTTCAGTTTGAATAGAAGTAGGAATGGAGTTTGACCCTGCAGCAACCAGGCTTGTTTAGTATAATTTTAAGGGTCATTTTTAAAACAATCTTTTGGGAGAAAGTTGAGAATTTGTATGGCAGGAAATACGGTATTTCAAAAGTAGACGATACTTTTTGCTTAGAGAAAAAATTGTCCATTTTTATGAGTGGCTACGTTAAAAAGAATTAAAAAAATAATAACTATAATTGAGTGACCGCGCATGATAAGTGCCCAATACACTATTTTTAACAAGTTGATATGTTCGTTATTTTTAGAACTACAATGCTCAGTTTTTTTTAAAGCTTGAACACTCTGCATTATAATTCATAGAGTGTTCAAGCTTTAAAATAAAAAAAACCTGAACATTGTAGATCTAAAAATAACGAAAATATCAACTTAAATGAAGCTGTAAGCGAATTCAATTTGAATCCTTTGTTAAGTGTATCATGTGATCTCTCCACATCTCTGTCGTAATTTCAGGTCACTAAAATCAAATTGAAATATTTAAAATGCTTGGAAAGATGATGTTGTGTTTTGTGGTAATACGTACAGCATTTTCATAATTGTTATACAGCCTATGTGGGCCTACAGGAACCGTTTTAGGCACTGGGTAAAGTCAAAAGTTTTTAAAAAGAAATGGTTCAACTGAAAATCGATCATGGTAAAATAATATAATAGACTAGCATTCCAAGGGAAATTATGAATCGCCGCCACCCATATATGCTGTGTTGGGGTGTGATCAATTAAAAAGTTGAAAAAAGGAGTGATCAATGAATAAGTTACTTCTCTTGCCTTTTGTTGGGCTGTGATCACTAAAAAGGGTATGCATTTTCAAAAAACAAGCGGGCACAAACCAGTGACCAATTTAGCATAAACTTACATTGCATATTGAATCCCCTCTAAAAACCTATTTGGGGTGGGGGTTAAAAAACAAAACAAAACATTTTCCCTACTCATTGAGGGGAGTGTGTGTGCAAAATTACAAGTTAGGGCTGGGCAAAGTCCGGGCATATAGATAGCTACATAGATACATATAAATGTCTGAACATACGAATAACCTAAACTCAGCAACAGTATTTAAACCAGTGTTGTGGGTAGCGGTGATTAATAATAGCTCCATTCTGTCAGTAACGCTGGCTTTAATTTCTTGACCATTGATGATCCCTTTATCCCCTCATTTACAATGCATTTCTATAGTAAATGTTTATCTATTATACATATTTATCCCTATTCTGTCAATGATACTCGCATTAATTCCAGACCACTAACAATCCCTCTTTTCCGGATGTTCAATGAAAAAATATGGATTAAATGCTGAAACTTGCTAAAATAAATTTTAGGTAAAAAATAAATCAACACATTTATTTCACCACTGCCTGAAATGTTTTCAACTGAAAATCGACCATTGTGAAATAATATAATAGATTCTGGGACCATTCTGATGAACAGGGGTGTTTGAGTACTAATCACCTGAAGCCAGGGTTCAAATTAGGGTGATTTTTAAAACGATTTTGGGGGAGAAATTGGGTATTGCAGGGAATACGGTATCAGAAAAAAATGCTCATCTTTTTACATAAAAAAACCCAACGATAATTGCTTAGGAAAATAAAGCTGTAAGCGAATTGAATTTGAATCCTTTGTTAAGCATATCATGTGATCTCTCTATCGCAATTTAAGGCCGCTAAAATAAAGTTGAAACATTTAAAATGTAGAGAAAAGATGTTGTTTTTTGTGTTGATACGTACAACATTTTCATAATTGTTATGGTAAAGCTGCAATGTTCTTTTTTTGGGTGGCAGACGACACAAAAGAATAAATAATTCGAGTATTAAAATACAGAAACACCGAGTCGTTGTTTTTTTTGTCTTCCATAAGACACCATTTTTTTTCTTCTCTTTTCTTTTCCTTTCAAAATGAATTAAAACAGGTCGGATTAGTCACTCAATAGAAACCCTCACATGATCAACGTCTTTTGGCAGCATGCAGTTCTGGGGTGATCAATTAAAAGATTGACAAAATGGGTGTTCAATGAACAAGTTACTTCTTTTGTTGGGCAGTGAACACTAAGAAATTCTGAATTTTCCAAAAAACAGGCGTTAGTTCTACTGGACACAAAACAAGGGACCAATTTAGCATAAACTTACATTTCAAATTGAAACCCCTTCCCTAAACCCTATTTAGAGGTAGAATTTAAAAAGAAAACAAGAAAACCGTTTTAAAAAAACAACAAACGTAAATGCTAACGGACACAAAATAAGGGACCAATTTAGAATACACTTACATTTAAAATTGACCCCCTACCCCATAAAACCTATTTAGGGGTAGAATTTAAAAAAAACGAAGAAAACCGTTTTTTCTAGACATAAGAAGGAGTAAATGTTTAAATTTTCAAACCACTAGCTCCATTGGGGCGGCCTGTACGCATGATACATACATACTTAGCAAACCGGCCAGACAGCACGACAGTCAGCCAGACCAACTTAAAAACTGAAGAAACCTATATTGACAGTTTTTGTTGACAGTTTTGGTTGACGGTTTCTAATTAAGGAATTGAAAAAGCGAATGGCGTCGGGATTCTTCGCTTGAAGAACATTTTCCAAAAAAACAAGTTCTGAATGTAATATGCAGAGAGCATATAGGGCGTTTTATCTAAAGGATCTGTTCAATTTTGCTGCTGCTTCGGGCATGCCCGCTGTCACTTACACGTGCTGAGCCTCACCTCCCTTTCATTCCCGACGAATTCTCCAGACAGAAAACATCTCCGGAATGTACATCGCTGTCTCTTTCTCTCGGGATTCCTTTTGTTAAGCACAGTTCTTCCTTCCCCGCGGGTGGCATGGCGTGGTGCTCTTCTCTCTCTCTCTCACTCTCTCTAGACTCTTTCTTGTAGCAAAACCATTCAGAAAATTCAGGAAACTCACACTCTTTAACGGGTCTACTTTTCCAGTCGATCAACCTTGATGTTCTCTGTAAATAACGGACCTCTTGAAAAGGAGAACAAAAGGTTTTACCGCTTCTATTAGAGCTATATAAAAAGTATTACACTTTACAAGGGCATCCGGAAAAGTGCCCATCAGGAAAAATGCCCATCGAAAAGTGCCCATCAGGAAATCTGCCCATCACGAATTTATCAAAGGAGGAAAAGCGCCCATTAAAACATAATTTTCCCATCATATAGTTTCTGAAGTTTTTACCAGCAAGTTGTATTGTCGAAAACACGCGTCACAAACACGCCCCGAAATGCCAAAATCTTTAAGCAAACAATCTTTTAGGCCATTTTTGGCGTGTTTTTTGACCATTTTGCCCCGCCCCTTTGTGACGGGCCTGACCATGTCCTCGTGGGTCCATTTAGGTGACAAGCCTTGATGCCAAGGTAGCGGATGATTGTATGATGGGCAACATTGTCAATTCTCTCAAGTTTCAAGTTTCTGGGAAAACAAATATTTTTGTGTAATAATTCAAAGAGTTGAACTGTATGTGAATTTAGTTGAGACTCTGTAACTTATGTCCTTGTACGTTGAGCCACGAACTTATCAACCACCCCTCGTATATTGCCTTGCAAAGACTTGGCAGAAACTACACGGATGCAATACAGGGTCAATCAGATACCTTTAAGACATACAGAACGAACTGTTCGGCAAATCTAATAAAAGTCCACAGAACAAACGTTGGATATATCAATGAACCAAGAACTGACCATGTCACATCTGAATAGATTCCCTTAAGACAAAATATTTTTTAGTACAGACCCTGATAGCTTGGATCAGTGGTTCCCAACCGGGGGGGGGGATTTGGGTAATCCAAGGGTGGAATAAGGCTATTAGGTAAAAGTAAAGTCCAGTCGAGAGATAGGGTTTTCTGCACTTTTATGTTTCAAGTCGAAGGCGCGAAATAAGCTCCAAGTTGAGAATGATTTAAAATGTGCTCTCTCACAAATAGACCTACAAATCGAAGAACTAATAGCAAAAAAACAAGGACAGAGATCACATTGATGTGTATGTCAGTTACGATAGCAGAATTCTTTTCTTTTTAATAATAAATTGGAATTTCAAATGATATGTTCTAATTATTTTCGCTTGCTCTCTTTGAGTAACAAATACACAGCAGCAGCTGTACAATTATACAATTAAACTAATTCTTAGTATGAAGCTGTTTAGTTATACGTAAAACAAATTTATTATTTGAAATTATTCTTTGTTGAAACGTAATAAATGGAAGGGGGGAAATTAGTAATCTCATTGACAAAATTGGGGAATTACTTGAAACGGTTGGGAACAACTGGCTGAGATCCAGAGATGGGGTCCAGGGAGGCCAGACCCCACCCTCTGCTCGGGCAAAGGGTAATTACAAAAAAAATTCAAGATCGACCAATTAATCGGGAATTTTTGAAGATAGTAAACGGTTATTGAACCGATCACCATATATGAACGTGTGTGAGTCGGCTTATTTTAAAATAGGTTTTTTTTCCAATCAAAATTTGGGTCGACCTACGCATGGATAATATTCACGTATTGATTTGTAAAAATGATTTTTTTCCATTTATGCTCAAAATCCTGGGCCCAACTCTGCGCATACTGCCCACAGATTACTTGCACCCGAGGGATGCCAGAATATGCACCCGCCAAAACATTGTGATAGAAGCAATAAAGATAAGGTCACTACTCTAAATAATTCATACGATTAAACCAATAGATCATCTCTCCATCCTATGTCTGGTCTTCTCCTACTGCGTTTGCTATCTCTAGGGAACCAATCTGTTAACCATTTGCACCATCTGTTATCTTTACTTCTTGCTAGGTGTCCAGCCCATCTCCATTTTTGTCTCTTAATTATTTCTATGATACCCATTTTGGTCTTTTTCTATATCTTAGTGTTATTCCTAACATTGTTCTTTCTATCGCTCTTTTTGTTATTCTTTATTTGTTTTCCAGTGATTTAGTTAGTTTCCATGTTTCACATCATCATCATCATCATCATCATCATCATCATCATCATCATCATCATCATCATCATCATCAGTCCACTGCTAGACAAAAGCCTTTTCCAGCCCCTTCCATGTCAACCGTGACTGTGCTAATCTCTGCCATGTCTTACCTGCAAACCTTTCTATCTCATCTCTCCATCTTATGTCTGGTCTTCTCCTACCGCGTTTGCTATCTGTAGGGCACCAATATTCTACCTTTTGCACCATATGTTATCTTGTTATGTATCCAGCCTATCTCCATTTTTGTCTCTTAACTATTTCTATGATATTTTCCGTAGTTATGAGAAGGGTCATTAACATTCAAATAGTTATTGGGACGATTGAACTCCTTCTAGTTGTGTTGTTCTTACGACGTTTCGGCCAATCCATTCTTTGGCTTTCTTCAGGTGTAATATCCGAATGTGATTGGGCAAATAGAATTTTTTAAAAATTTTAAAGGAGGTAACCCTTATAACGTAGGATTATGGTGTTTATTTGTCCTTGTCTTGTCGGGTTTGGGCCTGTTGAGCAGCGGAAGCCACATCGGGTTGAACTCCGCACTTGTCTGACTAATGCATTCAGTTAAAAAAAATTTTTAGTTTACCCCATCATATTTGGATATTACACCTGAAGAAGGCCGAAGAATGGATCGGCTGAAACGTCGTGTTAACAACGCAAACAACAAGAAGGAGTTCAATCGTCCGAAGAACTTACAGGGTGTCCCCGGATTACGAACGAGTTCCGTTCCTAGGTCTGTTCTTTGAGAAAAAGTAATCTCTTTTCTCACCAAACGTCGGGCGAAGAGGGGGAGAGAAAAAATGAACAAATCACAGTGCGGGAATGGAGGGGGTGTGGCAAATGATTTGCAATAAATACACCCTCGGACACGGGGATTGTAGCAGTGCTAAGAGCAGTATTACTAAGCAGTACAGTACAGTACAGTACAGTACAGTTCAGTATTCAGTATTCAGTATTTATTACTATTGAGCAGTATTCGGCAGTATTACGAGCAGTAGCCCGCCAGTTGGCGGAAATTACAGTACCAAGTGGTATTGGTCGTTCGTTACGAAAGACTTAGTTGAGTTACCATCGTCTCCGATTGTTACCAGACGAAGAAACCCAGTCAAAGGCGTTTTGAGTCGCGAGAGAGGGACTTTTCTCGCAATTCACCGTCCACGCGTCGTGAAATGGACCAAGTAAGTTTTTTGTTTTTCGCCTGAACGTTTATTCAGCTTCCTTTTTCGATGGATTTTTACGTTTCCCTCCCCCGTTCGGAAATAATAATAATTGTGAAAATGTATTATTCCTAACAGTTCGTAAGTCGAATCTGTTCATAAGTCGGAACAGTTACGTACGGTGCATATCTAGCGTCAGTTATTGAAATGTTTGTCTTAGTTATCTTAGTGATATTTCAGTGTTTCAGTGCTGATCATCATCAGCCGTTATAAGTCCACTGTTGGACAAAGGCCTTTCACATCTCCTTCCATGACGACCTAGATTGTGCTAACCTCTGCCACGTCTTACCGTCAGACTTTTCGATCTCGTCCCTCCATCTTGTGTCTGGTCTTTTCCTACTTCGTTTACTGTCCCATGGGCACCAGTCGGTTAGTCTTTTCCCCCATCTATTATCATCTCTTCATGCTAGGTGGCCAACCCATCTCCATTTTTGCTGCTTAATTAGTTGTATAATATCTTTCGTTCTAGTTCTCTCTCTGATCCATGTTGATCTTTTTCTATCTATTAGTGTCATTCCTAGCATTGCTCTTTCCATGGCTCCCTGTGCTATTCTAAGTTGATTTTCAGCTCGTTTTGTTAATTTCCCTGTTTCGCATCCGTAAATCATGGCTGGTATGATGCAATCGTTGTATACTTTATGCTTTAAGTACATTGACAAGGTGCTCTTCAGGATGTCTCTGTTCATACCAACTTATTTCCAATCTATCGTAATGCGTCGTTTTATTTCGCAGTCATGGTCTTTCTCTAGCTTTATCACCTGTCCTAGGTAGATGTATTCATCAACCTCTTCTAGAGCCTCTCCTTCTATCTTTATGACCTGGAGAGGCTCTAGAAGATTGGTATGTCATCTATAGAGGCGAATATGTCAGAAGGATTTAGATTGGAGATAGCGTTGTTGTAAATGATGACAGACACAAGGACTGAATTTCGGGAATTGATGTTTTATTAGAAGCGATCTCAAATCTATACTATAATTTTCGGCGTGTCAGTCTGTCTGTGACAGAAATAGAAGAAGGGGGTATTGTAAATACACGAACACAGAATTGGCCGCTACTAACCAAGTGTACGTGTGTTCGCTGGCTGCTGGTCTGATCTGATTTAGGCTGCAGATACATCTAAAAAAGAAGAAAGGCGAGAAAGTAAAATTGAAATTGGCAGGCAGGGAGATACAAGCAAGTGAAACATATAGATATCGCTAAAGGAGACCGGCTGAGTGTGTGTGTTACATCTACTACTGCTACTCTTTCATCGTATACTTAACCCATAAGAACACAGACCCATTTCTACTTGAAGGAAGATTATGTGGGATTCTGGGTAGGCAAATTGACACACAGTCACATAACTGCACCAGGATGTTCAGTAGATGTCACTTAGTACACTTCATGAGTTAAAATCAAGGATAAAATATAATATTATATAAGAGACTGTGCAGATCAATTAAATTGTATGTGACACCGGTGTTACAGTGGGTTCTTATGGGCTAAGACGACAATTCTCTAGATTGGTATTACGAACTGTGAAAATGATAGTTTTATTCTATCAAATATGGCTTTGTTGTTTCTTACAATCCCATGAGTATTTTTTCAGATACTACAGTGTTTTAGATTTCCACCCCGAGGTATAACGTTAACGAAGCAATAGGTATTTTACAAGTAATTATAGAAAGAAACAGAAATTATCGACGCGTACAAAGCAACGGAAAGTACTGGTGGGATTATATTTAAACGTTTCAATTGAAATTCTTGTATTGTCATTGATGGCCCCGGGGCGAAATATTTCGAATTAATGCGTACCTTTGTTTCATACTTTGTTTTCTGCTGATTAACATTAGAGTTGATTGAACAGAGAAGAGTTCATTGTAAGTAATAGAAAAGAAAATCCAGGCAGATTTGTAAGAGATTGTTATCTAAAGAGAGCAATAGAATCTTTTTGTCACTATATAAAGATTGATATTGAGCAAACTACAATCTTACAGCTGTTCTCGGTGAAATAAATGGAGAAAGATTTGATTGAATCCACACTAGTGGTCGACAAATTAATCGGGCCGGTCGCTTAATCGGGCCGATATTTGACATTTCGAGATAATCGGTATGGGCCGATTATTGAGCGTCATGAGGCCGATTTTTATTCTAATAGAAAAAAAGTACCTTTTGATTTAAAATTACAACTGAAAATAATATAACAAGCCTGGCTGCTGCAGGGTCGAACTACACTCCTACTGAAGATAACTTTTGTATTGTATATATAATAAATAGATTTGTAGTTATGTCAAAACTCCAATTTGAACTGGAGTTTGTCAAAACTCCAACTTGAACTGGAGTTTGTCAAAACTCCAGTCCAAACTGGAGTTTGTCAAAACTCCAATTTAGAATGGAGTTTGTCAAAACTCCAACTTGAACCTGAGTTTGACAAAACTCCAACTTGAACCTGAGTTTGACAAAACTCCAACTTGAACTGGAATTTGTCAAAACTCCAACTTGAACCTGAATTTGTCAAAACTCCAACTTGAACCTGAGTTTAACAAAACTCCAACTTGAACTAGAGTTTGACAATAATAGATCCTCACTGGGTGCTCTGTTGTTGTGCTCTTGTGCCAGGCTAGGGTAAGTTTAGTAAAAGTCTATACGATAAAAAAAGCTTCAATTGTTAACTGATAAGTCTGTTTCTTTGTTGTTGTTGACATTGTCGATACTTTGTCATTTTTTCCTGCATCAAATATTAACGCCAGTGCAACAAGGATGGTCGCCATTTCTTCTTTGATCAAGTGTCTTTCTTTTGCTGGGTTTTTATCGGCTTGTTGTACCGAATGACACCGGCAATTGTGCATCCAGCCTGCTTGTGAGATTAAGCCCCCCCCCCTGGAGGGCAATAAACAACTAGACTTAATCTTCCCTTTCTTCCCACTTATCTACAAAGCCATCGTTATTTCGAAAACAACCAAAATGAATCCATCGCGTCTTTTCCCCATTTGACGCTTTTTAGACACCGTCAACCAAAACTGTCAACCAAAACTGTCAACATAGGTTTCTTCAGTTTTTGAGTTGGTCTGGCTGGCTATGTATGTATGTAAGTATGGAATCAAATGATGGATATTTTATATATCCAACAGACATTTATTAGTTGAGAACCTATATTTACCCGGCGCAGTCGTTCACACCGGCGACTGGCAAATATAGGTTCTCGACTAATAAATGTCTTTATAATTATCGTATGTATGTATCACACATACAGGTAGCACCAATGGAACTAGAGGGCTAAAAGATCAAACATTTACTCCTTATTGTGTCTAGAAGTTTTTAAGTTGGTCTGGCTGGCTCGCTGTGTGGCCATGTTTGTATGTATGTATCACGCGTACCGGTCTGGGGAAAAAATAATTTTTTTTTTTTTGACATCCCCAAAATAAGTTTTTTATTGGGGTGTTCAATTTGTGATGTAAGTTTATGCTAAATTGGTCCCTTAGTTTGTGTCCAACTGACTTTTTTGGCAATCATTACCTAACAAAAGATGAGAAAAGTAACTTATTCATTGATCGCCCCTTTTTCCAATGTTTTAATTGATCACCCCTAACACTGCCTGCTACCAAAAGACATTGGTCGCTAAACGTTTTCTATTGAGTGACTAACCAGACCTGTCTCTTTATTTATTTTCTGCTCGGTATCACAACTTTTTATTGAAAATAGAAAACGCCACAAACATACGCACATATACACATGCACAGACACATGCTACATACACTCATACTACATACAACCATACACACATGCCACATACTCACATCCACACTTGCACACACAGGACACATATGCACATACACACATACTACATACACCCATTTTTAAAACTGCGACTAAAAGGTTTTTCGTTCAGACCGATTTTGAATCGGTCCATAAAAAAGGAAGGATAGAAAGAGTGGGAAGAGGCATATTTTTTTCATTTTTACGTCATTTTATTCCCTTTTTTAGATCAATTTTCAAAATAAAAAAAATGGAAAGTACAAGAAAGAAAGAAAGAAAGAAAGAAAGCAGACTACACAGTGTTTATAATTAATGTATACATTTTATACATATATATTTATAACTTTTTCATTTCCCAATGAATTATATTGTATTTCGGACTATATTTTTCCTGTTATTTTTGATGCAACGATTATTTATTTTGTTTACACAATTTTTGACAGATTTTTCAAGTCAATCCCCGTTAAAACAACGGGGATTGACATGAAAAATCGACTGGAAACAAATGTTGACAAATGCTGTCAAAAATTGTGGAAACAACGTCGCAGGTTTCGAGCAGAGTCTATTCTTTTTCTTTTTACCTTTACATATCAATAATCGTCTTCTTTGTGGGACGGGGGCGTCAATTTACAATGCATGTTTATGCTAAATTGGTCCCTTAGTTTGTGTCCGGGAGCCTTCATGCTTGTTTTTCTTTTTTAAATTCAGACTTTCTTTAGTGATCCAACAAAAGGCGAGAGAAGTAAGTTATTCATTGATCACACCTTTTTTCTAATTTTTTAATTGATCATCCCCAACACGGCACGCTGCCCAAAAGACATTGGTCGCGTGACGGTTTCTATTAAGTGAATAACCAGATCTGTTAGACTAACTAGACCTGTTCTTGATAACATTTAAATAACTAAATTCTCTGACATTCTAGTCTGTTTACCGATTTTCAAAAATTATCTTTTGAAAAAAAAAAAAATATATATATATGTAGTGACTTTTGAGACACATTGTATTCGAAATCTTTTTCGCGTTACAAGTATTGACATATCGCGTTTGCTTTGAGGAAAACTAAAAGCCACACAATCAGGTTTTATTTTAATGTGCAGTAGACCCATACTTCTGCAGCTCTAAATCAATTTGTGCAGTTCTAAATCTAATTATGTGCAGTACTAAAATAATGGAATTGTGTAATACTAGGATTAAAGCGATCCATTTACTAAATTATTGACAACACTTTAAATTTATAAAATGTTAAAAATAGCCATTACAAATGCTTCTCAGACTTAGAGAATCTCAAACACTGGGTCTTGGCACTTACCTCAAATATTTGTGCAGTTCTAAATCTAATTTTGTGCAGTACTAAAATGATGGAATTGTGTAATACTAGGATAAAAGCGATCCATTGACTGAATTACATATAATATGGCGAATTTACAACTACATTAGGTCTTTTAAAATACTTACCGTACCATTGATAGGTGACAATGAATATCAAATACGGGTGTGAAAGTGAAAGTGAAAGTGAAACGTAAAACTTGGACAACTTGCCAGACGACTATCATTCACAATGAATATAAAGCAAATAAAAAGTATTGACAACATTTATAAAATGTTAAAAACAGCCATTACAAATGCTTCTCCGACTGGGTCATGGCATCTGCCTCAGAGATGTGTGCAGTTCATTAAGATAAACCGTTGTGGTAATAATGTAATCAGAAAGATCTCCATTTGTTACCAAAGGAAACGGAAGTGATTACTTCCCCTTATTATAACTCCCCTATAACTATATAAAGAGAGCTACTTCAGACTCCATATACGAGTAAGTACATGTAAGTTGAATAAAGCTTTTCACAAGCAAATCTCTCGTCTCTTATTCATTACAACCCTGCACACAATTATCCATAATTTTCTAATTCATAAGCGCAATTAACATTTAACAGCTGAGAAATCACCTCGGAAACAAAAAGATAAAGTGACATACTATAAAAACAGAAAAACAGGTTTTAAGGTTATTTTTCATGTCATCTTGATTAAAATTTAAAAATAACAACGAACTCTGTACAGAACAACTCGAGTAACAATAAAATGTTTCTAATAAAACTTTGAAATCATGAATCGATAACAAATTTAGCGTATGTAATTGCCGAGTTAATCTAGTTTGGGTCAATTTTGGAAAATTGTAACATTTATTTTGTTTTAATTTTGATTTTCAAAGATTTTACAATAGTTTTATATTTTTCTGAATTTATTTTCTTCGGTTTTATGCGCCTGTCTTTATTAGAAACTATCAAGCAAAACTGTCACAAAAACTGTCAACATAGGTTTCTTCAGTTTTCAAGTTGGTCTGTCTGGCTATGTATGTATATATCACGCGTAAGGCCAAGATCAACGATGTTAAGCAACGTCGAGCATGGTCATTACCCAGATGGGTGTCCGTCTGGGAATACCAGGTGCTGTATACAGCATCGGGATTGTTCTGCGGCCGTCTTAGCCTATGCTCTGCCGCCGATAAACAGAACATCTTGCCAAGCTAGGACTGGACAGTGCACCCGGTCCTTTCTCAAGCATACGCTGTTCCATGGAGGACACATGAAAGTGTGCTCTCATAAGAGCCGCCATACTCGAATCGAGGGGCAGCAATCATGTATGTATGTGTATGTATCACGCATACAGACCGCACCAATGGAGCTAGAAGGCTAAAAATTTAAACATTTACACCTTATTATGGTTAGAAAAAGGTTTTGTTTTTTTGAAAATCCCCATTAATAGGTTTTTAGTGGGGGTTCAATTTTCAATGTAAGTCTATGCTAAATTGATCTCTTATTTTGTGTCCAGCTTGTTTTTTTTGTTTTTGTTTTTTTTAAATTTGTACCTTTTTAGTGATCACTACCAAAAAAAATGACATAGTAGTAACTTATACATTTATCACCCATTTTTCCAATCTTTTTTAATTGATCACTCCTAACACGGCACGTTGCCAAAATGCGTTGGTCACGTGACGGTTTCTATTGGGTGACTAACCAGACGTGTTTTCCGCGGGTTTTATGGCCCCGTCTTTATTGTCGTTTTATTTTTGTGGCGAGTAAAGATAATATTCAAATTTGATTGTTTAGCAACACGAGAAAAAGAAGGAAACCCATATAAATTTGAATCGGGACACTCGGCCAAACCCCGTTTATATTTCATTATCAATTGTATTTTTCTCTTACAATGTTTTAATTCCTCTTTTTATGTCATGTCCAATGCTAAGCGTTCGCAATAAATTTACATTCAAATTTTTCATACATAGAAGCCGACACTAATTTTGAAAATGAAGAATAATAAATAATTAAAACAAGCCTGACAGTCAGACCATAGACAGGGTCGGATTATACTATAAGGCCGAGCAGGTTTAAGGCTAGGGGCCCGTAGCTAACAGCTTGAACAATTCTGTGATATTCTTATTTTTCTTAATTTTATATTTACCAGGACCATAGCCGGATTATCGTATACGCAAACTACGGTACGGCGTAGGGACCAAAACATTGAAGGGGACTCAAAATAAATAGCAATTTAGAAATGTATCACTACTAC
>VCCN01001623.1:2117701-2128375 GCA_006491835.1 Architeuthis dux
TGAAATGTGTATGTCTTCCTCTAACGCTATATATTCACTATTAATTCTTAGGACACCCACATCGAAATAAATGGCCCAGTATAATATTTTTATTTCAATTCTTTACAACGAAAAAAGTTTAGAAATATTATACTGGGCAGCGACTGGCTAAGACAAAATGGAGTGAGAATTTAATTCGATTTGGGTGCCCTAAGAATCAATAGTGAATATATAGCGTTAGAGGAAGACATACACAT
This sequence comes from Architeuthis dux, assembly GCA_006491835.1. Taxonomy (NCBI): domain Eukaryota; kingdom Metazoa; phylum Mollusca; class Cephalopoda; order Oegopsida; family Architeuthidae; genus Architeuthis; species Architeuthis dux. The sequence continues at coordinate 2,117,938 of VCCN01001623.1, forward strand.
TTCATCTATAATTAGATTGAATAAAAACAATAACAAATCTCATTTTATCGGCCTATCTTATTTATCTTTCCAACTATCCATCTGTCTTTCTTTCTTTCTATCTATCTATCTATCTATCTATCTATCTATCTATCTATCTATCTATCTATTTATTTGTTTGTCTATCTATCTATCTATCTATCTATCTATTTATTTATGTATCTGTCTATCTATCTGTCTAATTATCTATCTATTCTTCTGCATCTTCCTAGGGCACATTGAACAAAAACAATAACAAATCTCATTTTATCGACCTGTCTATCTTATTTATCTTTCCAATTATCTATGTGTCTTTCTTTCTATCTATCTAATTATACTTTTTGGAGCCTTTGTATGCTGTGTTCAACTACCATATTTTACATCCGTAAGACCAAGGATTGCCAATACCTCCAATTTACAACGTGAAAAGTAACATGAACCAAAACGGCTTGGTTTCATGGAAGTTTGTCTCAGACAAGACTTGATTCTCAGTAGAATGTATTTATTTCTCTATCTATCTATCTACCTACCTACCTATCTACCTACCTATCTATCTATCTATCTACCTACCTACCTACCTACCTACCTATCTACCTACCTATCTATCTACCTACCTACCTACCTACCTATCTATCTATCTATCTATCTATCTATCTATCTATCTATCTATCTATCTATCTATCTGCATCTTCCTAGGGCATATATTGGTACAAATGGAGCTAAAGTGCTGAAGATTTAAACCTTTACTCCTTATTATGTCAATAAAGTAACATTTTACAAAAAAATCTCCCCAATAAATAGGTTTTTAGTGTGGGTTCAATTTGCAATGTGAGTTTTTGCTAAATTGGTCCCTTAGTCCGGCAGCATTCACGCTAGATTTTTTGTTGAAAATTCAGACTTCTTCAGTGATCACTGTTCAAACAAAATGCAAGAGAAGTAACTTATTCATTGATCACCCCTTTTTCTAATCTCAACTTTTTAATTGATCACTCCCAACACAGCATAATTTCCCTTGGAATGCTAGTTTTTATTAATTTTGCTAATATCAAATCGAAACCTGGCACGTTCTCTGTCCCTAACAATCAATTTTTAATTGATCACCCGCAACACGACATGCTGCCAAAAGACGTTGGTCACTTGACGGTTTCTATTGAGTGACTAACCAGACCTGTTTACTCTTTGCCTCCTCGTTGGTTCTTCTGTATCAGTTTTCAATATTGATTGTTATTTAAAGGCTGTGACGGATTATCTGCACACCGGGCGCCCTAGGTTGAGTTTTAGTAAGGCCCTCCCTAACATTCCCTCTCTAGCCGACCCTTCATTGAATAGAATAAAGTCACGTTAACTAAGTTATATTGTTGTATAATGATATTAATAGTTGACAATGTGGAAAGAAACACAAATTGTTTGTAAAATCAACAATTTATTGACATGTTTCGCTGGTTACAACTTCATCAGAATAAGATGGAAATACAAAATGAAACTGAGTTTTGATTGTTAGTGGTTTTTGACGTCATCGTCATGGAAGAAAACTTAAACTTTAATCATTTAAAAATGTTTGAATATATTTTCTATAGTTTTGAGAAGGGTCATCAACATTCAAATAGTTCTTCAGACGATTGAACCCCTTCTTGTTATTTGCGTTGTTAACACGACGTTTTGGCCGATCCATTCTTCGGCATTTCGCAGCACCCGAAGAAGATCGTAGAATGGATCGGTCGAAACGTTGTCAAGATAGCAAAAGCAATACAAATAATGAGTTCAATAGTCTGAAAAAACCTTTGCAATGTCAATGACACTTCTCAAAATTATAGAAATTAGGGTATTAGGACAACTGCCCCCGGAACAATTTCCCCCATAGGACAACTTCCCCATGGATAACTGTCCCTCAAATAAATGACTCTTGACAACTGCCCCCGAACAATTGCCCCCTGGGTGTGATGATTTACATGGCCAACTACCTTATTTCCACAAGCTTTAATTTTGGTTTTATAGTTGGTATGCTATTGTCAGGGGGCAAATATCCAGGGGGCAGTTGTCCTAGACTAGTGGTTCCCAACCTTTTCGAGTCATTCCCCCCTTTTGTCAATACGATTACTAGTATCTCCCCTTCCATTTATAACTTTATTTTACGTATAATTAGACAACTTCATACTAAGTCTAAGTTTAATTTTATAATTGTACAGCTGCTGCTGTGTGTTTGTTACTCAAATAAAGCAAGCAAAACTAATTAGAAACACATCATTTGAAATTCAAATTTATTACAAAAAACATAAGAATTCTGCTATCGTAACTAATATACACATCAATGTGATCTCTGTTCTTGTTTTTGGCTACTAGTTCTTCGATTTGTGGGTCTATTAGTGAGAGAGCATTCTCAACTTGGAGCTTATTTGGAGCCTTCGACTTGATAGATAGATGTGCAGAAAACCCTATCTTTTATTTTTACCTAATAGCCTTATTCCCCCCCCCCCTTGAACTAACCTCCCCCGTTTGGGAACCACTGTCATAGAACCAGAAATTAGAAGCAGAATGGGTTGGCCAACATGTGGTAACACCAAAAGCAACACAAAGAATGAATTCAATGGTCCGAACAACTCTTGGAATCGTAATGACGTTTCTCAAAATATCAGACTGTATTCAAAAGACCGTTCGTAGATTCTGTTAAAGAACTATTTGACTGAAAATAACGTTGAACACGACATCTTTGGTAAAAAGCATTAACGAAGCATCTGAGAGAGTTTAATGCCAAATTGTTTTTTATTGTCAAACTACAGTCCAAGTTGTGAGGCTGCAGTTGACTTTGTTTTTCCACCGTAACAAGAAAAACAAGAACAAGAACAACAAGAAAAAGTACAATCCTCACCAAATGCAATCAGTGAAAAGTTGCCTCCCTTAAATATATGTGTTCAAAATAGAAGTAGTAGTTTGTTTTCCCACCGTAACAGCAAGAAGAATAACAAAAAGAACAAGAACAATCCTCACCTAATTTAGGGGAGGAAACTCGTCACTGATTGCAATTCCAATATTAAAATATTGGAAATGCAATCAGTTAAAAGTTGCCTCCTCTAAATGTCTGTGTTCAAAATAGAAGTAGTAGTTTGTTTTTCCACTGTAACAGCAAGAACAACCCTCACCTAATTTAGGGGAGGCAACTCGTCACTAATTGCATTTCCAATATTAAGAGTGAAGTTTGACCCTGCAGCTTCTAGGTTTGTTTTTGTCTAAAACCGTCCTTCTGTTTTTAGACTTTGGCATTTATTTCAATCAACTCATTAACTGATTAATATAGCAGTTTTTTTTCCCACCAATGTCCCCCCATCAACTTTATCTCCCTCATCTTCGTTTATTAGTTAATGAATTATCAACACATTTATCGAAACGGCGATTAAAAGCGGGGCTATAAAGACAGCGGCCCAAACGATCAGGTCACTGAGTAACCAAAAGATAGCGACAATAACAATGGAAGCCGAAAGTCAGGCGACCAGAACAGGAAACAAGTCAGTCGCTTGCAGATTGCCTTGTTTTTTGTTGGCACGGTTTCTCCCTTTGATTATCCGGTATAGAGCACGTTTTGCGACAACTTTAATAGGACTCGTTTTTATTTCAGTTATTAGAAACCGTCAACCAAATCTGTCACCAAAATTGTCAGCATGGGTTTCTTCAGTTTTTAAGTGATTCTGGCTGGCTGGCTGGCTATCTACGTATGTATCGCGTGTACAAGCCGCACCAATGGAGCAAAAGAACTCAAAATTTCAATTATTAAAAACCGTAACCAAAACTGTCACCAAAAATGTCAACATAGGTTTCTTCAGTTTTTAAGTGATTCTGGCTGGCTGGCTGGCTGGCTATCTATGTATGTATCGCGTGTACAGGCAGCACCAACGGAGCTAGAGGGCTCAAAATTTCAATTATTAGAAACCGTCAACCAAAAACTGTCACCAAACTGTCAACGTAGGTTTCTTCAGTTTTCAAGTTGGTCTGACTGACTGGCTATCTATGTATATATCGCGTGTACAGGCTGCACCAACGGAGCTAGAGGGCTCAAAATTTCAATTATTAGAAATCATCAACCAAAACTGTCACCAAAACTGTCAACATAGGTTTCTTCAGTTTTTAAGTTGGTCTGGCTGGTTGGCTATCCATGTATTTATCGCGTGTACAGTCCACACCAATGGAGCCAAGGGGCTCAAAATTTAAACATATACTCCTTATTATGTCTAGAAAAAACGCTTTGTTGTTTTTTGAAAATTCTACCCATAATAGGTTTTCAGTGGAGGGTTCAATTTGCAATGTAAGTTTATACCGAAATGATCCTTTAATTTGTGTCCGGCAGCATTCACGCTTGTTTTTTGTTTTTAAATCCAGACTTTTTTAGTGATCACTGCCCAACAAAAGGCGAGAGAAGTAACTTATTCATTGATCAGCCCTTTTGCCAATCTCAAGTTGGTTTTCTTGGCTGGCTATGTATGTATGTGTCGTGCGTACAGGCCGCACCAATGAAGCTAGAGGGCTGAAAATGTACACATTTACTCATTATGTCTAGAAAAAACTTGTTATTTTGAAAATGTAGGTTTTTAACGGGGGGTTCAATTTACAATGTAAGTTTATGCTAAATTAGTTTATCTCCGGCTGCATTCACGCTTGTTTATTGTTGAAAATTCAGACTTTTTCAGTGATCACTGTTCAAATAAAATGCGAGAGAAATAACTTATTCATTGATCACCCCTTTTTTCCATTTTCTAATTGATCACCCCTAACACGGCATGCTGCCAAAAGACGGTTTCTATTGAGTCACTAACTAGACCTGTTATTAACTTAATGTTTATTTCATCTTTCTGTCAATAACGGGGCTTTTAGAGCGCATGCCCTGTGTGGACGCTGATGTGAGTGAAGATGCTATCAGGGCCTCTTTTTTATGATTGAAATTCTGAAAGGGTTATTCGCCCTTGATTAATAAGCGAGTAATCAACTTGCGTTATTTTGCAAAGAAGAGGTGGATGTTTATAATGGTGCTCGGGTGCAAACGGTCCTAACGGTGATTCGGCCGAGAGGACAAACACGAACAACACACAACAGGGAAATCTATTCACAAATAAACAAACGTTACGGTAAACTGACCCAACAATTATTTCATTCTGACCCCTTCTAATTTCCTATTAATAAATTACTTTAAGATATCTGTAGTTTAATCTTAACCCATTAACTGCGAATGGCGGGAATATCAGTCATTGTAGTTCAATGGCTGACTCAATAAAATGTCCGTTTTATTGTGATTGATGGCAACCCAGTTCTATCTGTGAGTCAGAGCTTTTATCTTGCAATGGACAAGGGCTTTTATCTTGCAATGACTGTTACTCTTCATCACCTTCTGCAGTTAATTTGTTAACTGGCTCTCAGTATAGCTGTGAGTTTACCCCCCCCTCTCTCTCTCCCATGGTTTCCTCTATATTTCCATCTGTTTCAATTCTCTTTCTCTATTCCCCCTCTCTCTATCCGCTTCTCCCTTTTCCTCTATGCTTTCTTCTCTCTTGTCTTCTTTCTTTTTCTTTTCTTATCACTCTTTCTTTTTACTTTTCTCCCTTTTAATCTCTTTTCCTCTCTATCTCCCTCCTTTTCTTTTTGCTTTCTTTCTCTTTTCTTCCTTCTATTCCCCTCGTCATCTCTCTTTTCCTATCTGCTTTCTCCCAGGCATCTCTTTCTCTCAGTATCTCTCACAGGTAAGCTAGTTATTGGAGTGTGGTATAGCTATTTAGGGGGTGAATTACAAATTTTTTTCAAGTTTCTACTATGAACGGTTAGGGCTGGGCGAAATCCGGATACATAGATATATATAAATGTCAGAACACATGAATAACCTAAACCCATCAATAAACCAGTGTTGTGGGTAGCGGTGATTAACTATAGAGATATTTTATCAGAAATTATCCGCAAACCGAACATGTTGGCTGTCCACCCATTAGATGCAAATCGGTCAAATGGAACTACTGTACGGAGTAGTTCATTCGTGGATACAAGTCAACAAAATTGTTCAAATATTACAGTCGTGTATAATTCGCAACCCTAATGTTATGTTCTGATTTTGATGCGCGAATACATCTGGCATAATTATCTGGGAGCTCATATTTTAAATCTAGCAGGAATATTTTGAAATATCCCAAAAGGATACTGGCCTTAAAAAAATTAAGTCTCTGTAATGTTTCGGCGATAGTGAAGACTGCAAGAGCAGTTTCTGTGTCGAGGGGGTTTTAACGACTTTCTAATGGTTACCAAGGGCTTTAGTATCACCATCTGGCTATAAAAATTCTAGGCTTGACTGAAGAAAAAAACATCATTAGGGATTTATGTTCATAAAAATACGTCGAAATATCATTTAATTAAGCAGACATCATCAAATGATGAAAATAATTTCTCCCCGTTTTTCCCCTCGATGATTTGCATTAAAAAAAGTGGAAGCGAGATTTGAACCCATAAATGAATCAACTAGTTTGTATGAATAGTGTGGTATTAACCATGAGACACTTGAGGCACAGGCCATAGGCCCCCAAACTCTAAGGGACCCCAGAGCGGATTTAGGGGGCCACCGAGTATGCCATGACCTACAAAAAAATGTTGTATTTTCTCTTGTATTTGACTCCCCTAACTTAGACCATAAATTAGAGCCAAATTTTCGGTTTATACATCGAGTTTTACAGTAAATAGTAACAACCAACTTAGTATAGAAAATGTCAATTATTCCCTTCAAACTTTGCATTCATGGCCAGGACAGTGATCATTTGAAATCTACTTATTTTCAATTGGACAACGGGCGAATTTGCACATTCTTAATCACAGTAAGTAAGAAAAACAATTACATATGAATATCCCTATCCTGGTCACAAAAGCAAAGCTTGAAGGGAATAATAACTATTCTCCATACTTTTTAAACCTGAGTAATCACCCAGGAACAAAAATCGCCTTGCTCGGTGTTGTATAAGGAGATACTGTCCTAGATACAAAAGCAAAGGTTGAAGAATATTAAGAACATTTTTAGAACATTTTATTTTAGTGTGAAAAAAAAAGTATACAATTTGTATATACAAGCACACATCATAACAGTCATATTTACACAATATCTAGGGCCTTAAACCTTTGCGGTGGTGTAATAAACATCATAATCATTCTTAAAATGATTTGCATCTGTTGACACCACTACATATTCCGGTAATCTATTCCAAAGTCCTACTATTCTAAAACATAATTTTCTGATAATCAATCTACTTCTATTTGCTTCTACCGTATATGTGTGGCCTCTCGGCCCCTTGCATCCGCTTCTTGTAAAACTACATCAGGGTTTAGTACTTCTAAACCACGCATAATCTTAAACATTTCTATTAAGTCTCCCCGATCCCTCCTATTTTCTAACAATGTTAACTGTAACACTTTTAGCCTATCCTCATAACTCAAAGCCATTTTCTATACTTTTTAAGCATAAGCAATTAGAAAATAACACTTATTACCCAGGAACAAAAATCGCGTTGCACGGTGTTATTCCTCTGAAACACCCGAACACTTGTGCATTTATATCAGCATGTGGATAAAGCCAGATGCACTGCACAGTGTCAGAGTTTCCCAAACAGATCTAAATAATCATTCCAGTCAACCTTCTGTGATCAAGTTTAACTAGAATTTATTCATTTTGAATATTAACATATTCATATTCAAGTGTTGTGAGATCTGATCTGAGATTTGATTCAATCTCCAACAACACTGAAAAAGTTGTATGGCAAAGCCATATATAACCATAGTGTACAGCAGAATAAACCATGGTTATACTCTTAGACCCTTATGTACACCTTGAGAAGTGCTAATGTACCCCTGGGGGTATATGTGCCCCAGGTTAAGAACCTCTGATCTACGGCGTTAGATACTAAAATCTGATTTTCTTTTGAGATGAAAATTGTTGCAACAACATTGACGATTTGGCGAACTTCTAAAACTAAGTTTCCGAGGTAAAAGTCTGATAAACTTTTTAATGGCCATTAATCAAGAAGCTAAGAACCATAACACCGTGCAACGCGATTTTGTTCCTGGGTAGTGAGTGTTATTTTCTGATTGCTTATGTGTAAAAAGTATAGAAATACCCGAACACTTGTGCATCTATATCAACATGTGGATAAATCCAGATACACTGCACAGTGTCAGAGTTTCCAAAACAGATCTAAATAATGATTCCAATCAACTTATTTAGAGACTTTGTTTATCGGCCAAGCACGCCAACACGTCAAAAAGGTTGTTCAACATACCACAAGTGACAAACACACGCTGGTGACACAAGATGCAAAGTGCCCTCTGAAGGGTGTGGCAAATTTAGCAAAGGGTGATAATTTAAACATTTATAAATATTTACTGAGCACAGGGTAACTAATTTAAATATTTATAACGTCCGTAGGTGCCAGTGGCCCAGCGGTTAGCAGCACGGCAAATAGAATTTGTGAGCCGAGTTAAAAAGTCCAAATCTCGTTCGTGCAGTGACATGCTGGAAACAGTCAGAGATGGGAAAATTTTCTCAGTCACCTTCACGGAGGTGTTTCTGTCAGATGGTATTGCTATGTCGATGAGCATGCACCTCTTTTCTTGCCTGTCCTTGATAACGATGTCAGGTCTATTTGCTCTTATTTCTCTACTTTCGTGAAGGTGACGGAGAAAATGTCCAAGTACAAGGACCTGGAAATCGAGATCAACACTACATCTTGGATTTTCTTCTCGAAGAAGTTTTACAATCCTTTCCATTATTTCAATTGAGAGTTCTCTTGTTGAAACCATGTTTCCTTTCAATTAGCCCAGTTCAACAATAAGTCCACAGCTCGTTAAGGTCTGCAAGTACTCTCTATTAATTGTAGACTAATTTGCATGTTTAGATTTGTGCTGGTATTTGTTTTAGAAATGCAAATTACATGGTAATTCCATAATGTTTTCCCCTTAGACCCTTAGTTAGAAACCCACAACCAGAACTGTCAACATCAACATAGGTTTTTTCAGTTTTTAAGTTGGTCTGGCTGGCTATCTATGTATGTATGAGTTGTGCGTAAAGGCCACAATGGAGCTCAAGTGATGAAAACTTTAACATTTACTCTCTATTATTTCTTGAAAATTGCCCGCTGTATAGGTTTTTAGCGGAGGGTTCAATTTGAAATGTAAGTTTATACCAAATTGATCCTTTAATTTGTGTCCGGCAGCATTCACGCTTGTTTTTTTTTGTTTTTTTAAAAATCCGGATCTCTTTAGTGATCACTGCTCAACAAAAGGCGAGAGAAGTAACTTATTCATTGATCACCACTTTTTCTAATCTCAAGTTGGTCTTCTTGGGTAGAAAATCCCCCACTCAATAGGGTTTTAGTGGCAGGTTCAATTTACAATGTAATGTTATGCTAAATTGGTCCAGCAGCGTTCACTGTTGATTTTTGAAAATTCGAACTTTTTAGTGATCACTGCCCAACAAAAGGCAAGAGAAGCAACTTATTCATTGATCACCACTTTTTTAAAAATGTTTTAATTGATCAACCCCAACACGGCACCCTGCCAAGAGACGTGACGGTTTCTATTGAGTGACTAACCAGAATTGATATTTTCTTTGTAGTTTTTTTTTGTCTTTGCTTGTCGAGCAATAGTTTATGTAGGGTGTACCACCAAAATCAATGCGGGAACATAGCGAGCATAGTCGAGAAGTAATAACATTCTGTCCTACAATACTTGATGTCAGGTCTGTCGGGCAGCTTTCATTTCGACTAGAAAAATAAATATAAGAATCGAGACGGAGAAGCGTAGCGAAACACCATCAACAACACCACACCACCGTCACCACCACTCCAACCACCATCACCACAGCCTCCATCAGCGCCACCACCTCCATCATCTCCATCATCACCAGCAACAGCTCCGCCACCAGTTCCACCACCAAAGACAGGCAACAAAGTGACAATAACCGTAACAAAAAGCACAAGAAATAATAACATCTTGTGAGAAGCCGGCCTCTAATTGTTAGGGACAAGTTTTTCTTTTGTTTTTCTAGCAGACAAAACATCTGAAACACGACTGATTAATATTGTGAAACAGATTCTCTTTTCTTCTGTCATTGTGTTAAACTAATTAGAAACAATCGCCTTACCAAAGGGATCGGCTCTGCTATACGGACCTTATTGGCTTTGCAAAAAAAGAAACTGGGAGCAAATAATCGAATATACTGTGTTATTAAAATACATTATTCCAGAGTTAGCACGAATCCTGCGGCTTGAAAGCACCGTGACAGTCTATCAGAATTCGATGATTGTTTACTTTATCACAAAAAGAAAACGAGCGGTACCTTTTTTTTATCCCTGTCACTCGCTACCACTCCCTGCCATTCCCTGCCACACGTTAATGGAATATTTCGATGCAAAAA
>VCCN01001623.1:2162020-2172210 GCA_006491835.1 Architeuthis dux
ATCGCGGGAAGGTTTATTCAGCACTCCCCTTCACAGTAACAGCGGGCTGTGCAGTCAAAGGCAGCTTTCTTTGCACTTGCATTGCCTAACACAACCCTTCTTAAATGTGCCCGTTCATAACTGGACTGGCCTGCATCTGGTAGGCATGTCCAGAGGGGTCCTAGAACCCCTCAGATATCTTTGACTAGCCCTATCTACACAGTGAAGGTAATTCTGGTGTGGACACTAGCATCAGACCCCACACATGATCGCTTTGGTACACTGCTCTCTTAACATGCTCCTCTGGGGCAGCCTTTGTTGGGGGGAACGATTGCACATTGTGCCTCTTCACAAGACACTTACTCTTTTCATTGTCTGTTTCTGTGCTGGTTCGGTCATAGAGCAGGATAATAAACCTCTCGATCGTGGCCACCACCTGTATGTCATCCGTTGTTTCTACAGGGCATGTGTAAGCTCTGGATTGACATTCCATACAGTACATGCAGTCTTTTCCCCGTGGCCAACAAAGCTTGAGACAGTGTCACAGCTCGTCAATGCAAGTTATCGAAAACTCTTTTCAGTTCCAAATGCCAACCAAAACTCATCTTCTGGCTGTAGATCCTGAGCCACTGCAACAGCTAGCACCACGACATTAGTATCAACAGTTTGAATCATGATTTTCTGATGGCCATTTCTTGCTGCCATGGGCCACATGTGCGACTATTAGCTTCCTCGTGCATTCATTGGGTTAATTGAAGACAGATCTGGAAGTGGTGGCTTGCTGAGGACTTCCACATCATCTGTGACAACAAGCTGTGTATCTTCCTCCGCAAACCATCTGAGAAAGTAAAGAGAACAACCCAGTCTCATTCCTGTCAAATTGAGAATGTTTTGCCAGTTTCAGGTAATGGCTGTAGCACCTACCATACATCTCTGCACCCCTTTGCCAAGCGTTGCTCTTGTAGCAGCTTTTAAAGACTCAGACAAGTAGCGATCCCACACAATATCAACCCTGGACACCGTTATGACTTAGAAAACCTGCCAGCATTTATGCCTGGCTTAAACGCACAGATTCCACTTTTTCATGCTTTTCTACTTTGAAACGATCACCGAAATCTAGGGAATCATTCTCACATCCGGGTCATTCGCTCTAACTTCCCTTCTATTTATTAGAAAGAAATGTAATCGCTTCAGAAGGTTTTGGCTGTGGATTATCAGAACGAACCAAAAGGAAAGTCCCTTCACACGAAGTGAAATAGAAACACCAGAGCGAATGTCCCGGATGTGGGAATTACCCCCCCTAAACTTCGTTGCTCGTTTCAAAGTCGGCAAACATGGAAAATTGATGAAACTTCGAATATCTGCGCCATATTCTCTAACCACCGCTACAAAGGTTTTAGGTTATTCATTTGTCCACACATTTATATGTATCTATCTGTTTCTATCAATCTATGTATCCGGACTTCGCCCAGCCCTAACCGTTCATAGCAGAAACTTGAAATTTTGCACACACACCCCCCTCAATGAGAAGGGAAATTGCCTTTTTTGTTTTTATGAAAATTACCCTCCAAAGTAGGGTTTTAGTGAGATGGGGGTCAATTTTCAAAGTAAGCTAAATTGGTCTCTAGTTTCTGCCGGCTTGAATTTTTTGTTGAAAATTTAAACATTTTTTAATGATCACAGCCCCCTTTTCTTGCACAATGTTTTGAAAGAGCTGATGTTTCTGAAAATAGCTGAAAATGCCGGAGAAAACATGTTTCAACAAAGATTGTGGTGGATAGTGGGATGAATATTACGGGAGTATTGGCAAAATGAGGGAGACTTGGCAGGTCTGCCACTGGCAGAGAGAGCACATACATCTGCCAATGCTATACACCAACTAAAACCAGAATGAAAATCAATTCAAATATAGCTACGATGAAAGTGATGTAACTGTTTTGATTTTCCATATTTCTGACTATTGCTTACCTCATTATTATTTAAATTTTTATGACTACTTTTTACCTACTTCTTAATTTATTAGTTGCTTTGTATGAAGGTAAAAAGTAGTCATAAAACCTTTAAAATAATAATGATTCACCTATTAAAAATAAAAAAAACGTAAAATTGTATTGTTTACCTCTTCGTAATATGTGAAAAAATATTTTCCAATCGAAAAAAAAAATATCCTGGATCCGCTGCAAAATTTAATCGATTCATCTTTAGCCCATGGCCAATTATTCCACGAAATATAATTGAAATTCGTTGAGAAGTTTAAGAGATATTGTGTGGACAAACAGACACAATTGAATATATATACCTCTTCTAGCAGATTATGAAAACAAGACATGTCCGTAAATAAACGTACGAAACTTGTAAAATATTGATGATATCTTAACAATTTCTGAGGCAAAAGAGAGAAAAAAGATTGGAAAATGTTATAAATATAGAAATTATGTATGTTATCTATATACACCCTGATAGAAAGACCATGACTGCGAAATACGACGCATAACGATCGGTTGGAAAGCATTTGGTATGAATAGAGATATTCTGAAGAGCACCTTTCCAATGTGCCTAAAGCGTAAGGTATACAACGGCTGCATAATACCAGCCATGACTTATGGATGCGAAACATGGAAATTAACAAAACGAGCTGAAAACCAACTCAGAATAGCACAAAGATCCATGGAAAGAGCAATGATAGAGATAGAAAAAGATCAACATGGATCAGTGAGAGGACTAGTATGAAGGATATTATACAACTAATTAAGCAGAAAAAATGAAGATGGGCTGGCCACCTAGCAAGAAGAGATAACAATAGATGGGGGGGGGGAGACTAACCGATTGGTGCTCATGGGACAGTAAACAAAGTAGGAAAAGACCAGACACAAGATGGAGAGACGAGATAGAAAGGTTTGCCGGTAAGACGTGGCAGAGGTTAGCACAATATAGGGCGTCATGGAAGGGGATGGGAAAGGCCTTTGTCCAGCAGTGGACTTATAATGGCTAATGATGATGATGATATTTGTTTGAAAACTTTCCCTACACGAAGGAAACCGGTGAAGTGTAAGCATTTGTACTACAATGGGATTTAGTCCAAAACAAATTTTAAAATTTTACATTCAATCAACTAATTAGCAACTAGTGATGAATAAAAAGGAGTTCATGTTTTAGATATGCCAATGTTATCAGCTTATGCAAAGACACTCTAAGGGCACAAAATGTCTACATGAGGAAATATGATGATGATGATTCAGAGAAAGTTCAAAAGTACAATAGCTTCTTCTTGTTTTTAATTGTTATTCAATTTTGTTCGGATGTTGTTTTTTTACAAACAATCAACAATGAACCGATTTCATTAAAATTTTAGTTCTTTATTCGGTTATGAATGAGGTTTTCTATGGAAAGGTTATTTTGTAAGTAAAACTTATGGAAATTCGTTTTCAAGTCAAAACCACCAACATCTTTTAATTCTATGAAATCACGTGGAAGAAAAAATGTTCACATTTTTGAAAGGTCGGTCCCTTAAGAATTTTAAACAATTTAATTTAAGCCTTTCTGTGGCAAAGTAGCAGATCTGCTACAAATAGAACAAGCAGCCATTATGTTTTGGCTTCACTTTTGAATCAATTTTTAGCCATCATGCATTGTTATTTGTAACCTTCCTAACATGTTGCTAGGCCAATTTCACTTTTCAGATGCGCTCGATCAAAGAAGTTTACATGCGCTTGATTTTGTCCTTGATAACGTACGTTTTCTGCCCTAGCTTTGGATTGCTTTTTTCTATTTTCTCATTGAGATATTCAATGAATGTTTCACATTCTAAAATCTCCATACACTGATGATTTAGATATAGTAAACATTTCTCAGTGAATACTTTGTTTTGTTGTAAAAGATTTGATGAAAACATGTGTAGCATATTTGCTACATGGGCACACAACGTTCACATCAAGATAAGCAAACTTCCAACATGTTGGAAATATGACTGTATTTATTACTAGGGCTGAGTTAAAAAAAATCCATTGTGGACTTCACAGGAAATGAGCTCGTGAGGAAACTTTGGACAGACATTTTGTATGTAATAAACATTATTGTATCCACATTCCAATATTTGTTATTTGTCAGTGTAGCATATCTGTTCTTTTTTTTGGGGGGGGGGGGGGTACACACATTTCCTAAACTAGCTTAATCGATGTCCATTCATCCAGTTTTTCATGAAACATATTTTTTTTATCAAAAAATAATAATTGCCAGAGAAAGGGTTAATTTCTAAAGTACAACCCGCGAAGGTATATTCTTGAAACTTTTCTGGCAGAAGTAAAAGCGGACACCTGCTTCTTGTTTGTTTTAATTGTTATTTAAGTTCCATATTTTTCTCCGATGCTGTTTTTTTACAAACAATCAACTAACGAACCGATTTCATTAACATTTTAGTTATTTATTCGGTTATGAATGAGGTTTTCTATGGAAAGGTTATTTTGTAAGTAAAACTTATGGAAATTTGTTTTCAAGTCAAAACCACCAACATCTTTTAATTCTATGAAATCTCATACGAAGAAGAAATTTAAAAAAAAAAAAGGTCAGTCCCTTAAGAATTTAAATCAATTTAATTTAATTTCTAAAATACAACCAGTGAGGCTAAATTCTTGAAACTTTGCTGGCAGAAGTAAAAAGAGGACACTGCTTGTTGTTGTTTTTAATTGTTATTCAAGTTCCATATTTTGCTCCGAGGTTGATAATTTTTTCTCTCTTCCCTTCTGAACTCTTGCGTCACGTTTTCGCTGTTAACGAGCCAACTTTGAATAGAAGGGGATAATAATGGCAAGCTTAAATTGTTGAAGCAAAACCTGACAGGCCAAAAAAGAGAGGTGGGTCTTGGGTAGATGTAGCTCGACGTTCATATCTGTCGTCTCTCTTCTCGCAAGGAACAGAGAAATCACGTATACTTCCTTTCAAAATAGAGGCAGTTACTTTTTCACCTCTTCTGGGTCTATTAACCCTGATGTTTCGAGATCGCAATCAGGGTGGCTGGCAGCCACATCAACCCAACCTATCGGTTCCCTTCCTCTTGACAGGTGAGAAAACGGACAGGTGGGAAGGCGACATGGACCAACGCAGCACGCACTCTTTATTATTTACTAACGAACACCCATTTCCTTTGCGGAGTTAGTCACTCAATAGAAACCGTCACACGACCAACGTCTTTTGGCAGCATGTCGTGTTGGGGGTGATCAATTAAAAAATTGGAAAAAGTGGTAATCAACGAATAAGATACTTCTCTCGCCTTTTGTTAGATCGCTAAAAAGTCCGAATTTTCAACAACAGAAAAACAAGCGTGAATGCAGCCAGGCACAAAATTAGGGACCACTTTAGCTCAAACTACATTGTAAATTGAACCCTCCAGTTAAAAACCTATTTTGGGGGAGAATTTAGAAAGAATGACGTAAAAAGTAGCAAATGTTTAAATTTTCATCCCTCTAGCTACATTGTTACGGTCTGTACACGCGATACATATATAGGCAGCCAGCCGGACCAGCTCAAAAACTGAAGAAACCTATGTTGACAGTTTTGGTGACAGTTTTGGTTGATGGTTTCTAAATAAATAAATAGATAAATAAATAAAAACCTGTCCTAGATTGAGCCTGAAAGCTTATAGAAAATATAACATTGTTTCTGTAAAATGATAGTTGATTTATCAATATAAAAATCGGTATCATATCCAACGGACATATCAAGGGTCTCTCTATCTCCTAACATTGGTGACAATTTCTAACCCTAAAAAGCCAGACAATCAAGTACATTAACATTATTCATGTATAGAAATAAATAAAAGCGTCACAAAGATTCCTTATGTTCTGAAACTGATAAAAGGTCCCAGATGGGATCAGGTAGATATGATTTCCTAGGACACTGCTCTTTTTATCACTTTACAGCGTAGCAATGATCCAGTTTTGAAGCTGTCAAATCAGATGTCAACTTCACGAATCTTTTTCTTTTCACAATAAAACCTTTACTGTCCCATAACAAATCATATTGTTCCCTATTGTTTAATAGTTCCTACTGTTTTTATTCTTTATAGCGGTTCTACAAGTACCGTATATTCTTGAATGTAAGACGAGTTGTTTTTACAAAATAATATAGCCCAAATCAGGAGTTCGACTCGGGTAAAAAAATGGCCAATACTTTTGTCTATATTTCACTTTTACGACCTTCTGATTTTGTAGCGGTTCTACAAGTACCGTATATTCTTGAATATAAGACGAGTGTGTCTTACTAAAGAAATAGCTCAACATCAGTGGTTCGATAATAGCGAGTGATAATGCCCGTTGTTTTAACTCAATTCATTACCATGGCTTTGCAGGAAATGCAATGTACGTAGTATACGGTGCGTATTGCGTAATATCCTTTTAAAAATCATTTTTGGAGTTAGATTCGTCATCACTGATGAGAATTTCACATTTACGACCGGAAAACAACGATCGATATGTTGAAGATGAAAGAAATGCAAGTTTCGGTGACAGCGGTTCTACAAGTACCGTATATTCTTGAATATAAGACGTGATTGTTTTACTAAATAAAAGGACCACCTTCAGCGGTTCGACTCGGGTAAGAAAATGACTAATACGTTTAGCTATATGAATACAGCGGCGATAGACACAGTGCTTTTTAGCAAGCGATAATGCCCGTTGTTTTAACTGGATTTATGACCATGGTTTTGTATGAAATGCTATGTAGGTAGCATACGATGCGTATTGTGTAAAATCATTTTAAAATCATTTTTCAGGTAGAACCTACATGAAAAATGATTTTAAAATGATTTTACACAATACGCATCGTATGCTACCTACATTGGTAGTGGTACCTCACTGGTGAGAATTTCACTATTACGACCTTCTGTTTTTGTAGCGATTCTACAAGTACCGTATATTCTTGAATATAAGACGTGTTTGTTTTACTAAAGAAATAGCCCAATTTCAGCGGTACGACTCGGGTGTTTTACCCGAGTCGTACCTCTGAAATTGGGCTATGACCAATACTTTTGGCTATATGAATAAAGCGCCGATAGACACAATGGTTTAGCAAACGATAATGCCCGTTGTTTTAACTCAATTCATTACCATGGCTTTGTATAATATACTATGTAGGTAGTATACGGTGTGTATTGTGTAAAATCCTTTTAAAATCATTTTGTCAGGTAGATTCGTCATAACCGATTAGTATTTCACTTTTACGACCTGAAAACAACGATCGATATGTTGAAGATGAAAGAAATGCAGGTTTCGGTGACAGTTGACCAAGTGCCATGAACGGGTGTATTCATAAGAAGGGAATATCTCACGACGACGTTATGGCAAAATAAAGGACTCGGATTATATTCGAGTCAGTTGATTTCAAAATGGTGTCATACTTATAAAAAAATATACGGTATATTTGATTTTGCTCAGACGTAAACGTTAGCGTGGTTTTATGGTTAGCACTCTGGACATTGAATAGAGGGATCCAAGTTCAAATCTCCGTAGAACCTACGTAGTGATTTGAATAGATAATCATAGGCCTTTTCACGCGATGAGTTTTTATTATGCTTTTGGTTTTCAGTGATGTATTTCCGACACGGAGACATCTCTGGTTATATCTATAATAAACTAACATGGAAAATGGATCCAGGGGTTGCGAACCGTCGACCACCTCTATGGTGGAAGAGTTAACTCTCTGGACTTCTAGCGATCCGAGTTCCAATCTCGGGAGAATTTGAATCGTTATTGTTATTTTAAGAAAACGAAAAGCAGAATTTAAAATAACAAAACTGTTGATAATAAAATAATTTTGTCGTCATCTTCTTTGTTTTGTTCTATATTTGTCGTTCGCTGATTGATTTGCATCATTGAAAACTTCACAGAAATAAGTATCAAATGGATGTATTTCCGACACAGAGCCTTTGTCACAGATAATAAACTAATGAGAAAGAAAAAGGCGCAAAACCGCGACCTCCAGTTTACTGTCGCCCTAATCAATTGAGCTGTATAGCCAGCTCGCGTCACAGCCGCCGGGTGAAATATTTCAGCGATCCGAATTCAAATCTCGGTAGAAACACCAAATAGGTTATTCATTAACAAAGTTGGACACCAACGTACGGTAGGTCTATAATCGACCGTTGATAAATAAGCCGCCATGATCGTGATGAAACAGATAATCAAGGATAAAAACAAATATGTTCACTGTTCTATGGTGTAATGGTTAGCACTCTGGATTTTGCATCCAGCCATCCGAGTTCAAATCTCGGTAGAACCTGCATAATTGTAGTCATGATTCCTTGTTAAAACAACAAGGAATCATGGCAATTTTGAAAAGATAACGTGTTTTGGTTTGCGGAAGTATTTCCGACATAAAGACAGTGACTAATAGAATAAAAGGTTCCGGAGAGATTCGAACCCTCGACCTCCGATTTACTAGTCTGGCGCGCTAACCAACTGAGCTAAAGGGCTTGCTCACGTCTCAGCTGCCAGGTGAAATATTTTTCATAAAAAATACACTATTCATATTTGTGGATTTGAAATCTGTGTGTGAACTGCTCATCAAAAACAACAAATAAGTTATTCATTAACACTGTTGGACACCAATGTACGATTGGTTTATAATCGAGCGGTTATAAATAAGCCGCTATGAACGTGATGAAACAGATAATGAGGGAAAGAATCATTTTCGCGGTTCTATGGTGTAATGGTTAGCTCTCTGGACATTGAATCCAGCGATCTGAGTTCAAATCTGGGAAGAATCTACATAATTATTGTTTTAATAAGGAATCATTGCAATTTTGACAGATAAAGTTGTTTTTGGATTTCGGGATGTATTTCCGACACAGAGAAATTGTCTCTGATAATACAATAAAAGTCTCCGGAGGGATTCGAACACTCGACTCCCAGTTTACTAGACTTGCGCTCTAAACCAACAGAGCTATAGAGCCAGCTGACGTCTCAACCGCCAGGTGAAATATTATTCATAAAAAATATACTTTTCATATTTGTCGATTTGAAATCTGTGTGTGAACTGCTCATCAAAAAACACAAATAGGTTATTCATTAACGTGATGAAAGAGATAATCAGGGAGGGAAACATTCGCGCGTTTCTATGGTGTAATGGTTAGAACTCTGGACTTAGAATCCAGCGATCCGAGTTCAAATCTCGGTAGAAGCAGCCTAATTGTTGTTTTAATAAGGAATCATCGTAATTTTGACACGATAAGGTGTTTGTGATTAGCTGGATGTATTTCCGACACAGAGACAGTGTCTCTGATAATACACTAATAGAATAAAAGGCTCCAGAGGTATTTGAACCCTCGACCTCCAGTTTACTAGACTGGCGCTCTAACCAACTGAGCTATAGAGCCAGCTGTCGTCTCTACCGCCAGGTGAAATATTATTCATAAAAATTATACTTTTCATATTTGGGGATTGGAAATCTGTGTGTGAACTGCTCATCAAAAACAAGAAATAGGTTATTCATTAACACTGTTGGACACCAACGTACGATTGGTTTATAATCGACCGAATATAAATAAGCCGCTATGAACATGATGAAACAGATAAGAAGGGATATGGACATGTGCGCGGTTCTATGTTGTAATTGTTAGCACTCTGGACTTTGAATCCAGCGGTCCGAGTTCAAATCTCGGTAGAACCTACATAATTGTCGTTTTAATAAGGAATCATGGCAACTTTTGACACGATAACGTGTTTTTGATTTTCGGATGATAATACACTAATAGAATAAAAGGCTGCAAAGGGATTCGAACCCTCGAACTCCAGTTTACAAGACTGTCGCTCTAACCAACTGAGCTGTAGAGCCAGCTGAAGTTTCAACCGCATGGTGAAATATTATTCATAAGAAATATACTTTTCATATTTGAGGATTTGAAATCTGTGTGTGAACTGCTTATCAAAAACAACAAATAAGTTATTCATTAACACTGTTGGACACCAACGTACGATTGGTTTATAATCGAGCGGTTATAAATAAGCCGCTATGAACGTGATGAAACAGATAATATGAATACGGACATGTCCGCGGTTCTATGGTGTAATGGTTAGCACTCTGGACTTTGAATCCAGCGATCCGAGTTCACATCTCGGTACAACCTACATAATTGTTGTTTTAATAAGGAATCATGGCAACTTTGACACGGTAACGTATTTTTGATTTTCGGATGATAATACACTAATAGAATAAAAGGC
>VCCN01001623.1:2172310-2186512 GCA_006491835.1 Architeuthis dux
TTCTTTTTTTGCCGGATACAAAAAAGGATCAATTTAACATGAACTTACATTGTAAATTGAACCCCGAATAAAAACCTATCTAGGAGGGGGATTTTCGAGAAACAAAACAACTGTTTTTTTTTGCTAAAATGATAAGGAGTAAATGTTTAAATTTTCAGCTAAAGCCGTTGAAATGGGGGAATATTTCAAATTGTGGACGAGACTAGTGAGAGCGCTACGAGGCAGCTGATGGCGATCCCGAAAGAGGTTTGGATAAATATGTGAGGTTACAAAGGGTGTAAGGGAACTAAGGCGCCTAGGTAGGTTATTTTTTGTTTCGTTCATATGAAATGTCTGGATACTTTCCGGAAAGACCTCGTACTATGGCTCCAAACTAACGTTTTTCACCACCGTCCCGGAAAATAATTTTAACCGTCCCGAAAGAAATGTAAACCGTCACGAAAAACAATTGTTTTTGTTTTTTTAAATACCTGTAAAAAAAATAAAATAAAGATATCTACCTCGGCACGCCTATGGGACGGAAGTGATTTAGAAAGATTCTTTTTTTTATAAAATCCTTCCCTCCCGGAGGCGTCCCGGGGAAGATATCTGTTCGTCCCGAACACATTTTTACCGTCCCCGGGACGACAAGACGACGTTAATTTCGAGCCCTGCCTTGTACATTAATATACAATAATGGGTGGCATTTTGGTTGTCGATCCTTTAAAAAAATGATTTAATTTATGTTTCAATTTAGCATGAAATATTCTTTGTGAAGACTTCTTCAAATAGGTGCGGGGTGGCCGAACGGTTAATAGCTAGGAGAATGGAGTCGGAGCGCCGAGTTCAAACTCTGGCTGGGACAGTTTATGTTCACTTTGGAAAGGCACGAATCGATATCTACTCTCTCATCTCTGGGTAAAATAGAGCAGAGTGAAGTTAGTGTTCTTCTTCGGATGCTTGTCGTCTCTAAGTCTATTTCACATATCGAACATGCAGAGTAAGTAGTACCGTGATACGTGGAACTGCTGAAGCCCTAGCCAGCGTAAAGGCAATAGTTCTTTAAAAAAAAATAGTTTCCCTGTTAGATTCAGCCAATTCCTTTAGAAAAAAAAGACGGGGTTTACCTGATTTATTTTTTACGATATCAAACTTTTCTTGGCTTGACTAAAAAAAGCTTTGGTGAAAAGATACGCCGCCATTATCTTGAAGGTTTTTGCGAGGCTGTCAAGATTATTTGTCAGTTAAATTGACTTCGAGAAGATAGAAAAGTTTTTCTTCTCTCTGGGTTTTTAATTTGCTTCCGGTCATTACTTGGTATCTTATAGTTTTGAGTTTGTTTTTTCTTCCTTTAACAGAAACAAAGAAAAACAACAGGGTTGGTTAGTCACTCAATAGAAACCGTCACGTCTTTGGCAGCAGGCCGTGTTAAGGGTGATCAATGGAACAAAATGGAAAAATAGGTGATCAATGAATAAGTTACCACTCTCGCATTTTTGGAGCAGTGATCACTAAAAAAAAGTCTGAATTTTCAATATATATATATATATATATAGTCACTCAATAGAAACCGTTACGTGACCAATGTCTTTTGGCAGTAGGTCGTCTTGGGGTGATCAATTAAAAAATTGGAAAAGGGGTTGATCAATGAATAAGTTACTTCTCTTGCCTTTTGCTGGGCCATGCTCACTAAAAAAATCTACAAACGAGTGTGAATGCTGCCGGACACAAAAAAGGGATCAATTTAGCATAAACTTACATTTTAAATTGAACCTCCACTAAAAATCTAACTAGAGGGAGGATTTTCAAGATATTGTTTTTTTCTAAACGTAATAAGGAGAAATGTTTAAATGTTCAGCTCTCTAGCTCCATTGGTGCGGCCTGTACGCGCGATACATACATAGATAACCAGACCAGTTTAAAAGCTGAAGAAACCTATGCTGACAGTTTTGGTTGACAGTTTTTTGTTGACAGTTTCTAGCAGCAACATTGTCAGGAATATAAAGAAAATGGAAAAAAGAAGTTAAGAATCAAAATTACATTGTCTTAGCCACGGGTCATCAGAGCCGATTTTTATCTTCTCAAGTGACTGTCATTGTTTCTTGCTGCCTACATAGCCGGGAAAATAAATTGTTCAAAAGCAGAATTTGCTGATTTTTTCTTAGGTCTCTTACTCAGCAAAGCGCGCGTATACGCACGTTGGAACGATAGCCAGGGCAGCACCTCTATCTCTCGAATGACAATCGATTACGATATCCAAGGTAGATGCGGTTAGAATCTCTCATCGAAGTAACGCGAGCAACACTGACGCACTCCATACACCGGTCTCCCCGGGGCCAGCCGAGTTGAGATGCGTAATAGCAAAGCGTCGAACCAGAGATATTTGATATCGAATAAATAAAGACAGTTTCTCTAATCAGAGAACGTTTTCCCGATTGATTGGAGACTGTCAAAAGTGAAACTGAAAGTAGATTGCAAACACGATAGGCGGAAAAGTAAGAAACTTTTTCAAATGCCTCCCAGTTCGCCTCGTCTTTTTCATTGATGTTTTTATTCATTCACTACTTTTTTATGCCTTCTTTTTGATGCTTGCTTTAATGAATGTTTTGTTTTAATTTAAAAAGAAACATACACTCTTTACGAGTCATCATTTATTGTTTGTTATAAGATGCTTAAAGGTTGCTTCTTCTGGGATAAAGTTTGAAACATTGTTGGTTGTAAAATGTTTTATGTTGAAACTATTATAGTGTTTTTTCCTTTCTTGTCACTTTTTGTCAAATTCCAGTGGAGGTTGGAGTTGACTTTGTTTTCCCCCCGTAACAAGAACAACAAGAACAAGAACTAATCTTCACCTAATTTAGGGCAGCAAACTCTTCATTGTGTGTCTATCATATTACGTTTAACCAAACCGATATATAAAATTAACATTTCCCTACCGTGATTCGAAATCACGACCAAGTGGTTGTTAGGCGGCTCTCTTACCCACTGAGCCAAACTGATGTTTTATATATCTACAAATTTATTTATTATATATACAATACAAAAGTTGCAGTAATCGTCTTCAATTGGGATAGAAGTAGGAGTGGAGTTTGACCCTGCAGCAGCCAGGCTTGTTTTTTTAACATTACACTTACACTCGAGCTGTCGTGGGCAGGTGAAGACGGGGGTAGCATTATTTCTTCCGTCCGTCTCTTTTTTAGTCGAGCAATTCCTTATAATCCACTTCCGGCTTGCTAGGCACGTCGAATCTTCTCCAGAGCCCTGTTAACCGTACATTTCGGGCACACGTTCCCCACTTATCCCGCATCCCGCCTCTCACGACGATTGGTGACAATTATAATTAGGAAATAATCTTACTATAATTTGAGAAATCCCCGTGTGTATGGATGTATGCACCGTAATAACACGACAACTGGCCATTATACTAAGTTGATATTCGCCAGATATGTTCGTCAGCACATCGGTCATTGCAATGTCAAGTTTGGAGTCGTTTGGATCAGTGGTTCTCGAGAAATCTAATAAAAATAAATAAAAGAAATAGATCTTTTATCTAAAATTATAGATCTATATATAATATGTCACCAGCGTCCACGAGCGTTGTTTTATAGATTTAAAATGTGAGGATGACGTAATAATTTGTTGTTTTGTTTGTTGCTATTAACGACATCATAAACATAAACATAGAACAGCGTATCAGTATTTTATGAAGTAACCGAAGTCATAGTTTCGTACGACGGAAATTATTTTACATGACAATTATGGCAGGTGGCTGCTCCACACACCATAAAGTCCGGCCCCTTCCAAACATGCACCTTTGGAACGGGCACTGCCCTAGTTATAATATAAATTCTATTAATAGGAAGTGACTTAAAATCAAGCCGTGGCCATCCAAGGCAGAATCATAGGTTTCTTCAAGTTGGTCTGGCTAGCTGTCTGTCTATCTATGTATCACGCGTACAGGACGCACCAATGAAGCTACAGAGCTGAAAATCTAAACATTTACTCTTCATTATGTCTAGAAAGAACTGGCCTTTTTGTTTTTTGAAAATTTCCCCAAAACAATTTAAGTTTATGCTAAATTGGTCCCTTAATGTGTGTCCGGCAGTGTTCACGCTTAATCTTTTAGATTTCGGACTTGCTTTTTAGTGATCACTGCTCAACAAAAGGCGAGAGTAAGTGCATGCTTAATTGGTCCATTAGTTTGTGCCTGGCTGCATTCATACTTGTTTGTTTTTTAAATTCGTGCTTTTTAGTGATACAACACAAGGCGAGACAAGTAACTTATTCATTGATTACCCCTTTTTCCAATCTTTTTTATTCATCATCTCTAACACTGCATGCTGCCAAAAGACATTGGTCATATGGCTGTTTCTTTTGAGTGACCTGTGATGATTTGTTATTGCTTAGAATTCGATTCAGACAATAAGAAAATATTTGTTGAAGATGTCAGGGTAGAGAGCAATACTGAAGTTTACACGGATAAACAACTCCTGACCACATTCGATTAAGTAAGTAGGTATTTGAAACAAAGAAATCATTGTTATTGATTCACTGACCAAAAGGGTATGGGCGACGCTACATGACATAATAATCTCTCTTCACATGGTAGGCCCTGTCGTCTGGGCCTAGAATGCGCCGACTGCATCCTCTGCAGAGGGTACGACCCCCCAACCAGGGTCCACCTTTTCTTTCGCCAAAGTCGCAAGACTCTAGTTAAAAAATAACCTTTCACCAAAGTCGTAAGACTCTATTAAAAAAAAGAACCTTTCACCAAAGTCGTAAGACATTAATTAAAAAAATAAATAACCTTTCACCAAAGTCGCAAGACTCTATTAAAAAAACCTTTCACCAAAGTCGCAAGACTATGTTTAAAAAAAAAATAACCTTTCACCAAAATCTCAAGACTATATTTTATGGGGAATTTTAAACTGATTTCGGCATTAAATGACCCATCAAGGGTTGATATGCCGCTAAACAAATCAATCAATCAATCTCTCTTCACATGGAATAATTGTTTAAATCTATTTCTCCGTTCTGGGTTCGCACGTTTTAACGTGAAGGCAAAATAGTATATCGGTCGAAAGCGTTGGGATATGAATGTCAAGTACCAAAATGTAATAAATAATGAAAATACTTATCCCAGTAGCTCGCCCACCCATACCACATATTTTGATTGAACGAACAAGAGTTTTGTTTCTTAGCTATTGGGGAAGATGCTGAGGAGAAATGTCTCGCTACACCATTAGAAATCCTCAACCAAAACGGCCAATCCAGGTCCTATTAAAAGTCTTCTTATTTATTAGAAATCGCCAATCAAAACTATCAATATCAATACAGTCAACATATGTTTCTTCAGTTATTAAGTTGGTCTGGCTGGATGGCTATGTACAATATCGCCCATAAATAAGTAGACCCCTACGAATATCCGTTTTGATTGTATAATGTTCCACTAGAAATAATAAAATCCTGCTATATTTGGTTTAGAAGAAAATTAACTTTCTATACCATAGTGGTACGGGTGTACTTATTTATGAGCGATACCGTATGTATGTGTCGTGCGTACAGGCCGCACCAATGGAGTTAGAGAGCTGAAAATTTAAACATTTACTCCTTATAGAAAAAACCGTTTGTTGTTTTTTGAAAATTCACTCCAAAATAGGTTTTTAGTGGGGTTAAATTTAAAATGAAAGTTTATCCTAAATTGGCCCCTGAGTTTGTGACCGGCAGTATTAACGCTTGTCTTCTATAAATTCGGACTTTTTTTAGTAATCACAGTCCAACAAAAGACAAGAGAATTAACTTATTCATTGATCACCCCTTTTTCCAATCTTTTTAATCACCCCCAACATGGCATGCTGCCAAAAGACGTTGCTCAGGTGACGGTTTCTATTGGGTGACTAACCAGACATGTTCTTATTATTTGTTTATTCTACTTACCTGATAAAGATGTCCTTAAAAGATTAGGTAAGACGAGTCCGAGTTACATGGACTGACGACTTGCTAAGACGAGTTAAATCCTCGGTGGCAGCTAACGGGTTAACTGCAGTCTCTTCTACTTTCTGGGTACAGACGGGAAAAGAGATGCGAACTGAGCAGAATAAGTTCATGTCTCCCCCACCCCCCGTTCTGTAATCATATTCAACCATCGTCCGAGTTATATGGACCGACGACTTGCTAAGACGAGTTAAATCCTCCGTGGCAGCTAACAGGTTAACTGTAGTCTCTTCTACTTTCTGGGCCCAGACGGGAAAAGAGATGCAAACTCAGCAGAATAAGTTTTATGTCTCTTTTCCCCCGGTTCTGTAGTCATATTGAACCACCCAACTAGATTACAAGGAAAGCCACTAACTTGGCTTAGATGATTCTTCAGACAAAATAAACACGGTTCCACAATGAAATGGTTGTGTCGACGAGCAGCGTGGCCTGACATTGAAGTCTTCAGTTACCGTCCGTGTTGTTGTTTCTGGGTGTGCAGCCAACCGTCCCTACGGCAACTGGTTGGAGATTGACGCCGAAAATGTTCACCCCTAACCAATTCCTCTCGGTAGAGTCTGCTTCGTGAAAATAAATCATTATTCTAAAAAGGATTTACTCTTTTCGTCGGTAATTGTCACCGGCCATTGGAAGAAAGAAAGAGAAAGAAAAAGGCATTGGTTTCAATCGACACAAGACAGAAGAAAGGAAGTCTGAAATACGAAAGAAAAGCGACCTAAATGGAAAGGTCTGGTTAGTCACTCAATAGAAAACCGTCACGTGACCAACGTCTTTTGGCAGCACGCGGTGTTGAGGGTGATCAATTAAGAAATTGGAAAAAGGGGCGATCAATGAATAAGTTACTTCTCTCGCCATTTGATGGACAGTACAACTAAAAAGAAGTCGAGCATAACACTCAGTGAATCGGATAGTTAATGATTGTTTTGCAACGGCTGACGAGATATATCGCGAGAAAATATTGAAAATTATGTATCCAAGATTGGCTAAAATTGCGTTTCAGTGCATATCAGCTCCTGAAATTAAGATAAATATACATTTTCGGAGAGATTCTAAGGGTCTTGAAGGTTGTGATGTGTTGAGACGAACAGATTTAAAACCTCGGAAGACGCTCAGAAAACAGTACAAATAAAGATTTCTGAGGGTCTTCCAGAAGGCCCTGGAAGACACCCTGGTTCCGCCCTTGCTGAACATGTGTTTCAATTTACTCAAGATTAAACGTACAGATAATATAGCTGGATCACATATACAGATCGATACGTGCACATGTTCCAAAATAAGGCGTGTATCAACAGTACTTAAACCTCTTTGGTTTATGGTCAGTGTTAAAGGAGGATATACAGTGTATTAATATGAGATCTGGGTACTTTTGACACACCCCTTATTTTGGAACCTGTGCACGTACTGATCTGTATATGTGACCATCTACTGTAACCCAGCTATGTTACCTTTACGTTTAATCTTGAGTTTCTAACTTGAACAATTGTTGTACCTGCCTATAAAAATCGAAGGTCTTAACACCAAGTAATGTGTCCGAGATGTCCTTGATAATTACTAAGATTAGATAATATGACACAAGCGAAGTGTTTGGCACTCAGTGCGGATTGAGCTCACTGCTGTAGAAATTGTCTTTGTGTTCAGCTTGCCAAACACTACTGCAGTGTGAGGTGCCATTGATATTTACTAAGCCTAATCTGGTATGACACACGGCTACAAGTGTGGAGCACCCAGTGTCGATTGAACTCTCTAAAATAGTAATGGTCTCCTAGATTAGCTTGCTAACCATCGCGTTATGATTTCAAAATTCGATACGGAAATCTGATGACATTTTATTTACTTATTGTGAACTTTTATATATGAACATATTAGGTAAACTGAGTTTAATATGGCACAGGACCACCATACTTTTCCCCGAGCTAACTAAAAAGTATGGCAAGCAAATTTAAAAATATGGCAAGCAAATTCAAAAGTATTGATTATCATACGCGGTTCAGTTTCAAGCTAGAGCTGAAAATATCTAGTGCTGGTAACTTTTGTCGATTTTCAGATTTTATCAAAAATAGCTTCATAAATACCTTATCTAACCATTCCCGTTGAAAATATGAATGTTTGATCATCCAAGACATGTTATAATAAGTTTTTCTGGGACCGTATCAATAGAAGTGTCAGTGTTCGTATACTTTCAACGTCAATTTTCTCAAAAATCTGGTTAGATAATATCCCTTTTGATTGTGTAATGTTCCACTAGAAATAATAAAATCCTGCTATGTTTGGTTTAGAAGAAAATGAACTTTGTATACAAAAGAATTGGTAGGCGTGTACTTATTTATGGCCGATACTGTATGTATCTTTTAATTTATTATAAAAAAACATAAGTTCAACGATGCGTCCACCATCCTTACGTCCATATCTACAGTTAGTGATAAACCTTTTAGCAAGGGACTTCTTAGCGATACCCAGTAATTAGCAACTATAACAATTAGTGACTTCTGTTTCTATATATGAAAATATAAACAAAAGCACAAAAATAAAAGTAACTAGCATTCCAAGGGAAATTATGAATCACCGCCACCCATATATTGGGATGATCAATTAATAAGTTGTAAAATGGAGTGATCAATGAATAAATTACTTCTCTCGCCTTTTGTTGGGCTGAATTTTAAAACAACAAGCGGGCACAAACTAGTGACCAATTTAGCATAAACTTACATTGCATATCTAAAAACCTATTTGGGGGAATTTACAAAAAAAAACAAAAACATTTTCCCTACTCATTGAGGGGAGTGTGTGTGTGTGTGTACAATTTCAAGTTTCTACTATGAACGGTTAGGGCTGGACGAAGGCTGATACTTGATATATTAGGGACTGACAGACCAAATGACAGACAAACCGACCGAAAAGTGTCTTATAGAGATGCGTGGACGCAACAGTCATCAATCCGCTTGTACCATCGAGGGTGTCGCAGGGTTATTCCACGTGATCATTTACTATAATCCACTTCCGGCTTGCTAGTCCCGTCGAAGCATCAACAGAGTCCCGTTAACAGTGCCTTTCTGGAACACGTTCCCACGGCACTGGATGAAGGGTTGGACTTCCCCGGTTTTGCTGAGAAAAGATGGATCTACGCCTTTCCCAGGGGCATTAGTGCAAATTAGTAAGCGCAGATTGTTTTAGCCGGAGTTTGCATTTTCCGTGCTGTTAACCACTCAGCCACCTGCACTCCCTTTAACATAATAATTAAAGCAACAAATAGCAATAACACTGATCAACAACAAATCTTTTGGATGCTGCTTCCGAAATGTAATCCGTTTTCTTGTATCACGTCTAGTTTTCATGATGAGATGAAAACTGTATTTTAGCGTATAACCCCTATAGACCTCCCAGTGGCGTAGCAAGGGTTCTCAGCGCCCGAGGGCAAACAGAATGAGATAGATAGATAGATAGATAGATAGATAGATAGATAGATAGATAGATAGAAATCCATGTCTCGCCTGTGACCCCAGTTTGCATGGTTGGTAGGCCAGTAATGTGTATGGCCTTGGTCCGGCAGCATTCACTCTTGTTTGTTTTGTTTGTTTTTTTTCAATTTGGACTTTTTCAGTGATCACTACCCAACAAAAGGCGAGAGAAGTAACTTATTCATTGATCACCCATTTTTCCAATTTTGTAATTGATCACCCCCAACCCGGTATGCTGCCAAAAGACGTCAACAGCAGCGAGTAAAAAATAATACTGGTCAACAACAAATCTTTCACCAGGCATGTGTGGTGGTTGTGTACTTTATGTAGTTTTGGATGCTGATTCCGAAATGTATCCGTTTTCTTGTATCACGTCTAGTTTTCATGATGAATTGAAAACTGTATTTTAACATATAACCAGGGCTGGATTAAGACCAGAATTGGCACTACGCCACCCATAATTTAAGGGAGCACCGTATTAAAATTATATGAGATCTGATCATTAAGTTTATATTGAAATATAGACATAGTAAAAATAATTTATTGATAGGGAAATTTATATTGAAACATAAGCATAATGATAAGATAGGTACAAATATTATTAAATAAGAAATTGTTGAAGTAACGCAGTCATTTTTTAAAATGTAATAGAAAGAGAAAAACAGATTTAAAATATTAAAACAGTTCATAGTTAGACAATGTAAAAAATGTACATGATATGCAATAAATTATATAGTAATAACATTTATTTACAAATTTTAAAATAGTATAAACTAAAAAAAGGGGGTATTTTACCTATAAAATAATATTTCCTATTCACGTGCTAAATGTATTAAGTAATTATTTTATTTATGATTTATCTTTTTTTCCCAAGGGAATAGTTATAAAGTTCTATATTGCTATTTATTTGTGCCCCCCCCCCTCAATGTCTTGGGCCCTACGCCGTGGCCTAGTTTGTGTATAGGCTAATCCGGCCCTGGTGGGTCCTCTCAATGTATTGGGCCCTACGCCGTGGCGTTGTTTGTGTACAGGCTAATGCGGCCCTAGTGGGTCCCCTCAATGTCTTGGGCCCTACGCCGTGGCGTTGTTTGCGTATAAGCTAATCCTGCTCTGCCAACTACAGTGGCAGTAAGTTTATATTGAAACATAAACACGGTAAACATATTTTCAGGCCCAAACCCGACAAGACAAGGACAAAGAAACACCCGAATCCTACGTTATAAGGGTTGCCTCCTTTGTAGTTAAAAACTTCTGTTTATCCCCATAACATTCGGATATTACACCTAAAGAAAAGCCGAAGAATGGATCGGCCGAAACGTCGTGGTAACTGCACAAACAAGAACTATTGGTAAACATAGTTTTGACAGGGAAATTTGAATGGTAAACATAGTATTGACAGGGAAATTTATATTGAAACATATTCGTAATGATAAGATATGTACAAATATTTAAACTA
The DNA here is from genome assembly GCA_006491835.1 of Architeuthis dux. NCBI lineage: Eukaryota > Metazoa > Mollusca > Cephalopoda > Oegopsida > Architeuthidae > Architeuthis > Architeuthis dux. Next base: position 2,183,195 of record VCCN01001623.1, read on the forward strand.
AACAGGGGTATTTTACCTATAAAATTATATTGCCTATTCACGTGCTAAATGTATTAAGTAATTATTTTATTTATAATTTATCTTTTCCCCAAGGGAATAGTGATAAAGTTCTATATTGCTATCTATTTGTGGGCCCCCCTCAATATGTTGGACCCTACGCTGTGGTGTAGTTTGCGTATAGGCTAATCCTGCCCTGCATATAACCACTATATAGCACCATAGGGGGTCCAAACCTCAACGTTTTTAGCTTCTCCTTCTGCATAGTATCTTCTTTGTATATATTATACATAGTAATTTTGATTTTCTGCATTGAAAAATTCTGACTGATACAAATCTTGTTTCCATTTAACCTTCGCCTATATTGCCTCATATACAATAGAACTGAAAACAGGACGTGTCCGTAGCAAAAAGAATATGAGATGTGCTAGAGTGGAACAGACTCGAAATTCGTACGCTGCGTCGAAAATTGGTTTTAAAAACTTGTACTGCAACCTTGATGAGAGGACAAGTCCTGTTTTGTTGACTGGTGTTGTTATTGATGTGAGGATACCCTGAGGATACCCTGAGAATACCCTGAGAATAGATACAGCGCCTTCTGTTAATATTTCCGTAAAGATATTAGGTTACTTTGTAAAATTGCTGCTATTGACCATTCCTTAAAAGGTTATGTAACAACGTCGCTTCTTTTCAGTGGGACACCTTCAATGATTTGTTAGCAGTGACTATTGTCACTCATGATGCATTAGTCAATTTGAAATCTATTAACTTAGTATGATAATTATAAAGACAATTATTAATTAATTAATAATTAATTGGGAACCCATGTCAGCCCGGCATCGGTGTTAGAGATTGCTAAACGAGCGGCCTAGATCGTATAAATGAATAAAACCGCATCCGCCCTGGAGGTAACCTATACGCGGTACTGCTCAAGGAATGGATGACCTTTATATCCGACAGAATATTATAATTATAAAGACAATTATTAATTAATTAACCCATGTCAGCACGGCATCGGTATTAGATCGTATAAATGAATAAAGAAACGAGCGCTGTGCGGGGATCGAACCCGCGTCCACCCTGCAAGCAATCTATACGCGGTCCAGCTCTTTACCATTGAGCTAACGACACGCTCATGGCCAAGGCAGCGGTCAGAAACATACACACTCGTTCGCCTCATTATTCTAACCGATCGTCTCCTTAGGCATGATATAAAGTGGCCCCCTATGTCAACAGTATGACATCAAGGAATGGATACATTTTATATCCAACAGAATATGATAATTATAAAGACAATTATTAATTAATTAATAATTAATTGGGAACCCATCTCACCACGGCATCGGTGTTAGCGATATTAGATCGTATAAATAAATAAAGAAACGAGCGCCGTGCGGGGATCGAACCAGCGTCCACCCTGGAAGCAACCTATACGCGGTTCTGCTCTTTACCACAGCGCTAACGGCACTCTCATGGCAAAGGCAGCAGTCAGAAACATACACATCGTATGATTAGGCACGTGATATGAAATGGCCCCCTGTGTCGACAGTATGAAATCAAGGATTGGATACATTATATATATGATAATTATAAAGACAATTATTAATTAATTAATAATTAATTGGGTACCCATATCAGCCCGGCATATACGTAGGTATACATTTACTAAACTTGCGGGACTTCTTTGCTAAGTGATTTTTTCCGTTGACATGTTTAACCAGTAGACTTCCGTTGTAGCGATTTCGAGATGTGTGTTTTAATAACATTTTAAAAACTGTTTCAGACTTTCCTCACTTTTAATTAAAAGTTATGGATAGCCTCTCCCATTGACAGTTACGCAAAGGTACATAAATCAATTTACCTACAAAAACATTCTTGAAAAGACACATTAAACAGTCTGGGATTTATTTATTTGCCATGCATTCATATTTACCTGCTTGCGTGTCACAATTTTTGCAAGTAAGCAAGCAAACAAATGAGCAAATGGAGATTCTGTTCTTTCACTAGTTTACTCTTGCCGTCAAATAATGGAGGCAGTATCTATTATCTGCTTTTACAATGGTCGGTTTTCGGTTGAACCACTTCTTTATTGATCTTTTGACTTTACCCAGTGCCTAAAACAAATCCAGTAGGCTCCAAATAGGCTGTATATGTGTGCATGTGTAAATTTCAATCATCAGCGACAACTGCTGCTGATCGTGGTTCGACCTCATTTTTCCACTTTCACAAAAAAAATGTGGGTTCTGTGTTCGCTCCCACTCACATAATAATGATCTGATCGGATCGGATTTTTTTGTAATATCCTACAAGGGTCGATTTTCGGTTGAACCATTTCTTTTTTTATCTTTTGACTTTACCCAGTGCCTAAAACGAATCCAGTAGGCCCCAAATAGGCTGTATAGATGTGCAAACTTCACATATGGTTTCCCCTTTCACAAAAGAATGTGGGTTCTGCATTCACTCTCACCTCGAAAATAAACAACAGCCGATTTTCGGTTGAACCACTTTTAAAAAAAACAACTTTCGACTTTACCCAGTGCCTAAAACGGTTCCAGTAGGACCCAAATGGACTGTATATGCGTGCAAGTGTAAATTTCAATCCTCAGTGACAACTGCTGCTGATTGAAACAAAAATGTGATCTCAAGCTAAAAACAAGGTATATATCTTTTGATCGTCGTCTTCGTCGTCGTGGTTGGACCTCATTTTTTCGACCTCATCTGTCGCAAAGCCAACGTAGACCCGATATCTGCGGCGCTTCGCTCGGAGTCAACTTAATTTGTACCAGATGTTGCCTCTTGTCTCTCTAACTAGAATTAAGGAAATCCCTGTCTGTGTATGTGTGCTATCACCGCGATTACTCAACAACTGCGATCTAGGTGCCATTCGCCAGATATATTAGTCGGCACAAAAGCCACACACCATAAAGTACAGCCCCTTCCAAACATGCACCTTTGGAACGGGTACTGCCCTAGTCAGAATAATTTGAGAGAAATTTGTATGATATGCAATACTGTTGGCATTTCTTGATTGTCAATCTCAAGTGAAGTTAATTTTCTTCTAAACTAATCATAAATAATACCTGATAATATTCGGTTTGATTGTGTAATGTTCCACTAGAAATAATAGAATCCTGCTATGTTTGGTTTAGAAGACTATTTTCGTAGGGGTGTACTCATTTCTGGACGGCAGCATATTCATATTTTGGGCGAAACTTTCAACAAAAAAACAACGTTTTTCTAGACATAATAAGATTTAAATGTTCAGTCCTCTAGCTCCATTTGGTGCGGCCTGCACGTACGATAGATAGATAGATAGCCAGA
>VCCN01001623.1:2195207-2210473 GCA_006491835.1 Architeuthis dux
TTATTTCCGTACCACGCAGGTCAATTTCTGGGCTGATCTGCGAACTTTGTCGAGATACGGAAATTCTGTTGCATGTCGTTTTTTAAAGGAGTGGGTCACTTTTCAGGGCCGCTACTGCTACTGCTACTTCTACTGCCACTGCCGGGCCGTTAGGCATGGCATCCAGACCCCCCATTTCCTTTACTGTTTTTGATCTAGCCTTTATATACCTAATGGTCATAACTCCTCCCACTTTTCAAATTCCCAACGGTTTGTTTTATAACATGATACCCCAGTTGGTCACGTAGGCAGTTTGACACAGATTCCAAATCTGACCAAGTTCCTATCCCCACTGGCCACCAGTAACCTGATCTGGTCTATTTCGTTACATTGGACACCAACGTACGGTTGGACTATAATCGACCGGTTATAAATAAGCCGCTATGAACGTGATGAAAAAGAAAATCAGGGATAGAAACATTCTCGCGATTCTATGGTGTAATGGTTAGCACTCTGGACTCATTTTAGCCTTTTCCCCCCACATTTTTACATTCATTGAGAAATAATAATTTAGATCCTAGGCTGTGGAATCAAGGGATAGAAACCGGTACGTCAATCTTGTTAAGCGAGCTGTCTACCATCTGAGCTAATTCCCCACGAACGTGCGAATTCTTTTTTTCTACATTATCACAATCCAGTATGTAGATAATATGTAGAGAGTATCAATATAATCTATAAATCGTTGAACGGTGTTATAAAATATTTCACCGGAATATGTTTCTTTGGCTGGCTCTATAGCTCCGTTGGTTAGAGCGACAGTCTAGTAAACAGGAGGTCGGGAACATGCTGTTTTATTATTAGTTTATTATCAGAGACAATGTCTTCGTGTCGATAAGTAGGTTCTGTTACAGCAATATTTCTTTTGTTAGCCTGGCCGGATACTTATTTCCATGAAGACCAGCAGTGTTTTCAATGATGCAAGTCAATCAGCGAACGAAAGAAATGAAGGTGGCGATAAAATAGTTTGGTTCTACAGAGACTTGAACTCAGATCACTGGATTTCAGGGTTCTAACAATTAGAATTTTACGATGTTATACATTTTTTTCCAACGAAGTGAACATTTTTACTCTACTGAGAAATAATTAGAAAGAAACCCGGGCAATATCGTATCTTTGTTTCCAACACGGGGACATTGATCTTTTTAGATGATATTGTTTCAGTGTTCTGGATTGTGTAGCGGTACTTGTTTGCATGACTTATGATAAAGATACAAAAATAACATTGTTCACATTCTTCATACATGTTGATCTCATTTTTGTCATTCTTTTCACATTTTTTCTCACCGAAGTGAACTTGTCTCATTTTTACTCTATTGAGAAAAGAATTAGAAAAAATAATTTGTTACTAGGCTGAAGTGGCGAGCATTTTACCATCTGACCGACGTTGACATTCATTTTTGTAGATAAGATGTAGAACAGGTCATCGTTTTTAGTTATCCCAACTTTCAACTCTCAGTAGAACCAACCTGCCTATTTTAATAGGGAATCCTGGTCCTTTTCAATAGAGTAAAAATTAGACAAGTTCACTTCGTTGGAAACAATAAGATTCTATGTATACATTTTGAATGGTCTTTAATCACTATTCAACGCCGAAATTATATTGTTTGATTATGTTGTAGATCGTGTAGCGGTACTTTCTGACGTTAGTTGGAATAATAAAAAACTGTCCATATGTATAATATCGTAAGTTTCTATTGCATAATTGTTAGCAACCTGAAATCCTGTGATCTGTGTTCAAATTATGGTAGAACCTAAACCTAGCTGAGCGACGCGTATTGTATGTAGTTGATTATGTTAAACCATTTTAAATTCAAGTTCTTGCCAGAAGAATTTCACTTGTTTACTTCAACTGCACGTCTACTTTATTTTGTGTATGAACAGCTCATCGAAAACATTTATAAATAAGCCGCTCTGGACGTGTTGAAAGGGTTAATAAAGTGCGGATATGCTTACGCGGTTAACTGGACTTTGAATCCTGCGATCCGAGTTCAAATCTCGGTAGAACAGACTTATCGGTTTTAATAGGTAATCATTGCTCTTTTAACACAATATCGCTCGCTTAGCATGTGAGAGGTACCGGGATCGATGCCCGGATTCTCCAGCGCAGTATTATTTTAAAGTAAAATAAGCTCATAAAAAACAATGAATAAATTTCTGAAAATTCTTTTGGTGATACAGAATTTGAAATACTTCTAAAGGATAGTTTTTCAAATCCGGATTCTTTCAGTCTAATATTCTTAATCACTTTCGGACGTTTCATCCTTCGGATACTTTAAAAAAAAAAACTTTGGTGTAATGGTTAGCACCCTGGAAAAATCGTAAGGTTCCATTGTGTAATTATTAGCACCCTGAAATCCAGCGATCCGAGTTCAAATCTCGGTAGAACGTAACTCATTATTTATGTTTTGTTTTTATGAGAAAACGAAAAGCAAAATGGAAAATAAAAACTGTTGATAAAAAAACTATTCGTCACCTTCTTTTGCTTTGTTCTATAATTTTTCGCTCACTGATTGGCTTGCATTATTGAAAGATCTGCTGGTCTTCGTGAAAATAAGTAAAAAAATGTGAAAAAAACTTATTATGAACAGTTTTTACTTTTGAATTTGATTTTCTTAATAAAAAGCAACATCAGATAATGTGTTAGCTTCTACTGAGATTTGAACTCGGATCACTGGATTTCAGGGTGCTAACAATTACACAATATAACCTTACGATGTTATACACGCGGATTTCATTTGCTTATTTTTTTCACATTTTACTCTTTTAAGAAATAATTAGGAAAAACAAAATAAAATAGATCCAACGCTGGAGAATCCGGGCATCGATCCCGGTACCTCTCACATGCTAAGCGAGCGCTCTACCATCTGAGCTAATTCCCCACTGACGGTTAAAATTAATTTTTTTCTATATGATCACAAGTAGATAAGATATAGACCGTAGCAATGCGTACAGTTTTTTTAAGTCATGCAAAAAGTAGCGCTACACAATTTACAACACTGAAACAATATAATCTATAAAATGAATGTCTCCCTGTCGGAAATACAGCCCTGTAAACAAAAAGCTTTAAAAAATAAGATATTCTGTTAAAAGAGCCATGATTACCTATTAAAATAGATAAGTTGGTTCTACGGTGATTTGAACTGGGATCACAAAACTCAAAATCCAGAATGCTAACAATTACACCAGATAACAGAGCACCCCTTCCAGGACTCGATTACGCTTGATAGTGAACAGTTCTTCAAAAACAACAAATAGGTTACTCATTATCATTGTTGGACACCAACATACAATTGGACGAGAATCGACCGGTTATAAATAGGCCGCTCTGAACGTGATAAAACAGATAATCAAGCACAAATGTTAGTTTGCGGTTCTATGGTGTAATGGTTAGCACTCGGGACTTTGAATACAGCGATCCGAATTCAAATCTCGGTAGAACCTACCCGTCTATTTTAATAAGGCATCATATCCACTTCTACACGATAACCTTTTAGTTTTCAGGTATTTATTTCCGACACGGAGACAATGTCTATAATAATAAACTAATAATTAAAAAAAAAAAAAAAAACGTTCCAGAGGGTTTCGAACCCTCGACCACAAGTTTACTAGACTGGCGCTCCAACCAACTGAGCTATAGAGCCAGCTCACAGCACAGCCTCCGGTGAAATATTTTGTTTATCACCGTATAGATTATATTGCTGCTCTCTACATCTTATCAACATACTGGATTGTGATAATGTAGCGATTGCAAGTCCGTCGGTAATTAGCTCAGAATGTACAGCGCTGGCTTTTTGTGAAACGTACCGGTTTCGATCCCTAGGCTCTCCAGCCTCGGATCTGAATTAATTTCTCAATAAATGTTGGGGGAACAAAAGACAAAAATGAGATCGACACGTGTATATTTTTATGCTTTTGATTTTCAGGGTTGTATTTCCGATACGGAGACAGTCTCTGAATTTACCTCTACTAAACTAATGAGAAAGAAAACCAGGGGGGTTAACACGAGCGTGGCTCTATTGTGAAATTGTTAGCACTCTGGACTCTGAATCCGGCGATACGTGTTCAAATCTCGGTAGAAACTTACTCGTTATTTGTGTTTTATTTGTATAAGAAAACGAAAAGCAGAATTGAAAATAAAAAAAACTGTTCATAATAAAACTATTTTATCGTCACCTTCTTTTCCTTTGTTCTATAATTTTTCGTTCATTGATTGACTTGCATGATTGAAAAGTTTGCTCGGTCTTCATGAAAATAAGTAAAAGAAATGTGAAAAAAACTTGCATAACTGAAAACGGAAATAAGTGCCCGAAGCCAACGGTCAGTCTATCAAAAACATTGCTTTAACAAATCATAGTGGGATCTGTTGACATACCGTAAAGTTTCATAACAAGAAATAATCGCCTGGAGTCTTTTTTTCTTGTTAGTTTATTATAGTTAAAATCAGAGATTCTAATTTTGTGTGTGAACAGCTCATCATAAACAACAAATAATTTTTTTTCTAATTACATTTCAATACAGCAAAATGCGAAAACAAAGAAACGAACGAAATGTACATGTATAACATCGTATGGTTCTATTGTTAGAAAGCTGAAATCCAGTGATCCGAGTTCAAATCACGGTAGAACCTAAACCTAGAACCTTCATTTTGTGTGTGAACTGCTCATCAAAAACAACAAATAGGTTACTCATTAAAACTGTTGGAAACCAACGTACTATGATCGACCGGTTATAAATAAGCCACTATGAACGTGATGAAACAGATAATCAGGAAGAGAAAGATGTGCGCGGTTCTATGGTGTAATGGTTAGCACTCTGGACTTTGAATCCAGCGATCCGAGTTCAAATCTCGGTAGAACCTACATAATTATTGTTTTAATAAGGAATCATGGCAATTTGGACACGATAACTTGTTTTTGGATTGCCGGGTGTATTTCCGACACTAATTAAATAAAAGGCTCTAGAGGATTTGTGGATTTAAAATCTGTGTGTGAAATGCTCATCAAAAACAACAAATAGGTTACTCATTATCATTGTTGGACACCAACGTACAATTGGACTATAATCGACCGGTTATAAATAAGCCGTTCTGGACGTGAGGAAAAAAAAGTTTGGCATGGTTGCGCAATTATCTGGTGCAATGGTTAGCATTCTGGACTTTGAATCAGGCGATCCCAGTTCAAATCTCGTAGAACTTTACTTATCTGTTTTAATAGGTAATCTTTGCTCTTTAAACATAATATCGTATTTTTTAGTCTGCTTGTCTACGGGGCTGTATTTTCGACACGGAGACATTGATTTTATATATTCTATTGTGTCATGTTGTAGATTGTGTAGCGCTACCCTTTTGCATGACTTGGGAGAATGAAAAATCAAATTGTTCACATTGCTACGGTCCATATCTTATATACATACGGACGTATGATCATATAGAAAAAAAATGAACGTTATATTTTTTCAATGTTGCAGATTATGTAGCACTACTAGATGAAAAACAAAACAACACATTTTTCACATTGCTACTGTTTACATCTTATCTACATACGGACTTATAAACACATAGAAAAAAATGAAACTTCACTGTCAGTGGGGAATTAGCTCAGATGGTAGAGCGCTCGCTTAGCATGTGAGAGGTACCGGGATCGATGCCCGGATTCTCCAGCGTAGTATTTTTTTATTTTTAAAAAGATTATTTCTCAATAGAGTAAAATGAGCTTATCAAAAACAGTTTCTGAAAATTCTTTTGGTGGTACAGAATTTTAAAATCCCCATAATTAGCGGATACTTCTGAAGTTTTTTTCCCAAATCCGGATTCTTCCAGTCTAATATTTTTGATCACTTTCGGACGTTTCATCCTTCCGTTGGACTCGGTTATTTCTTTTGGTGAAGACCAACAGATTTTTCAATAATGCAAGTCAATCAGCGAGCGAAAAATTATAGAAGAAGAAAAAAGAAGATGACGATAGAATAGTTTTATTATCAATAGTTCTGGTTTTCAATTCTGCTTTCCGTTTTCTTAAAAAACAATAACAAATAATGAATGGCATTCTACAGAGTTTCGAACTCGGATCGCTGGATTTCAAGGTGCTAACAATTACGCAATAGAACCATACGATGTTATACATGTGGATTTCATTTTTTCTCTTCACATTTTACTCTATTGAGAAATAATTAGAAAGAAAAAAAATACGCTGGAGAATCCGGGCATCGATCCCGGTACCTCTCACATGCTAAGCGAGCGCTCTACCATCTGAGCTAATTCCCCATTGACAACTAATGCCCATTTTTTTTCTATATGATCATACGTCCGTATGTGGATAAGATGTAGACTCGCAATGTGAATAATGTTGTTTTTCTTCATTCTCCCAAGTCATGCAAAAAAGTACCGCTATACAATCTACAATACTGAAACAATGTCTCCGTGTCGGAAATAAAAATCTGATATTGTGTTAAAACGCCATGATTACCTGTTAAGTATGCTCTACCTTAATATTAACTTGGACAGACAGAATCAAAGTCCAATGTGCTAACAATTACACCATAGAAACACAGTCACTATCCACACCTGATACTCTTTCTTATTAATTTAGCATAGGTAAAAACCAGAGAAATATCTCCGTATCGGAAAAACAACCCTGAAAATCAAAAGCATAAAAAGATATACATGTGGATCTCATTTTTGTCTCCTTTTTTTCACATTTTATTTTTTCTATTAATTACTTAGATCCTAGGTTGGAGAATCCGGGTATCGAATCCGGTACTTTTCACATGCTAAGCGAGCGTTCTATCATCTGAGATTATTTATCTTCTTATCATATTTAGAGCGGCTCATTTATAACCTTTCGATTATAGTCCAATTGTACGTTGGTGTCACACAGTGTTAATGAGTAACGTATTTGTTGATTTTGCGGAGCAGTTTACGCACGCCAAGCTGGCGCTCTACAATCTGAGCTATTATAGAACCACAACAGAACAAAAGAAAAGAAGGTTGTGATAAAATAGTTTTATTTTCAACAATTTTTTCAATTCTGTTTTTTGTTTTCTTAAAATAACAACAGCAAATAATGGGTTTTACTCAAAATAAGTAGTAAAAAAACCATTTAGATCCTAGGTTGGAAGATCCGGGCATCGATCCCGATACATCTCACATGCTAAGCGAGCGCTCTACCATCTGAGCTAATTCCCCAACTACGTCGACATTATCTTTTTCTACATTATCACAAATTAGAATATAGATAAGATGTAGAGAGTAGCAATGTGAACAGTTCGTCGTTTTTCATTATCCCTAATTTGCTGAAAGTACCGCTACACGATCTACAACATTGAAACAATATAATCTATAGATAGTTTCTGCGTTGAATGGTTATAAAAAATATTTCACCTGACGGAGTGATGTTATCTCGCTCTATAGCTCAGTTGGTTAGAACTCCGGTCTTATAAACTGGTGGTCGAGTGTTCGAATACTCCTGTGGCCTTTATTTTTCCCATTAGTTTATTATCAGAGACGATGTCTACTTTATTGTGTGTATGAACAGCTCCTCAAAAACAACAAATAAGTTATTCACTAACACTGTGGGTCACACCAACGTACAATTGGACTAGAATCGACCTGCTATAAATGAGCCTCTCTGGACGTGATGAATATATATATATAAAACCTTTTTTTCTTTCACCCACTGCCCCTCACAAGTGGGATTAAGTAGAACATCCATAGAGAAAATGCTGTATTTTGGTGAACATAGAATGAAAGATATATTCAGAATAAATGTGTCGTTATGGTGAAAGAAATAATAAAGTACGACTGGGTCAAAAAATGAGACCAGCTAAGTTAAAGTTAAGATAGGGAAGACCAATACCTACCCCATTCCCTCAATTTGACCGTGTGTCACATTAAAAAAAAAGTATTTGTATATATTTTTTCAAAAATACGTAAGATAATCAAGTGCCTGGATGTGTCCACGGTTCTATGGCGAAATGGTTAGTATCCTGGAATTTGAAACCAGCGATCCGAGTTCAAATCCCGGTAGAACCTCAACATTACACGATAGAACCGCGCACACATGTACATACCCGATTATCTGTTTTATCACGTTCATAGCGGCTTATTTATAACCGGTCGATTATAGTCCAACCGTACGTTGGTGTCCAACAGTGTTACTGAGTAACCTATTTGTTGTTTTCACGATGAGCTGTTCACACACAGATTTCAAATCCCCTGGGAAAATGATCATAACTGGAAGACTCTTTACACTATGTCAAAAGATCCCACTACGATCTGTTGAAGCCATTTCTCTTTTGTTAGCCTGACACCGTTGACCTCGAATACTTATTTCCATGAAGACCAGCAGGATTTTCAATGATGCAAATCAATCAGCGAACGAAAGATTATAGAAGAAAAGAAAAGAAGGTGACGATAAAAATCTTTTATTATCAACAATTTTTATTTTCAATTCTTGTTTTCGTTTTCTTAATGAAAAACAACAACAAATAATGAGTTACGTTCTACCGGGATTTGAACTCGAATCACCGGATTTCAATGTGCTAACAATTACACAATAGAACCTTACGATGTTACACATTTCTTTTTTTTCACATTTTATACTATTGAGAAATAATTAGAAAAAAAAATGTTACGTTTGCTGGAGAATCCGGGCATCGATCCCGGTACCTCTCACATGCTAAGCGAGCGCTCTACCATCTGAGCTAATTCCCCACTGACGGTTGACGTTAATTCTTTTCTATATGACCATGGTCCGTATGTAGATAAACTGTAGACAGTAGCAATGTGAACAATTTGTTTGTTTTTTGTCATTCTCCCAAGTCATGCAAAAAAGTAGAGCTACATAATCTACAACACTGAAACAATATAATCTATTAAATCAATGTCTCCCTGTCGGAAATACAGCCCTGTAGACAGAAAGCCTAAAAAATACGATATTATGTATGTGGGTTCTACCGAGATTTGAACTCGGATCGCTGGATTCAAAGTCCAGAGTGCTAACCATGCACACATGTCGGTCCCTGATTATCTGTTTTATCACCTTCATAGCGGCTTATTTATAACCGGTCGATGATAGTCCAACCGTACGTTGGTGTCCAACAGTTTTAATGAGTAACCTATTTGTTGTTTTTGATGAACACACAGATTTCAAATCCACAAATGTGAACAGTTTATTTTTTATAAAAAAAATATTTCACCAGGCGGCAGCGATGTAAGTTGGCTCTATAGCTCAGTTGGTTAGAGCGCCAGTCTTGTAAACTGTAGGTCGAGGGTTCGAATCCCTCTGGAACCTTTTATTATATTATCAGAGACAATGTCTCCGTGTCGGAAATACATCACGAAAACCAAGAAAACGTTATCGTGTCAAAGTTACCATGATTCTTTGTTAAAACTTTAATGATGTAGGTTCTACCGAGATTTGAACTCGGATCGCTGGATTCAAAGTCCAGAGTGCTAACCATTACACCATAGAACCTCGTACACACGCCTATTCCCGATTATCTGTTTTATCACGTCCAGAGTGGTATATTTATAACCAGTCAATTATAGTCCAATTATACGTTGGTGTCCTACAGTGTTGATGGGTCACGTATTTATTGTTTGTGATGAGATATTCATTCACAAAATTAAAATCCACTAAGAAAATGGAAGACTCTTTACGCTATGCCCCACAATGTTAACGAGTAACCTATTTGTTGTTTTTGATGAGCAGTTCACACGCAAGAATCCACAGTGAAAATGATCATCAAGTGAAGATTCTTTAGCCTATATCAAAAGATCCCACTACGACCTGTTAAATCAGTTTTTCTTTTGTTAGCCTGACACCATTGGCTTCGGATACTTATTTCCATGAAGACCAGTTTTCAATGATGCAAGTCAATCAGCGAACGGAAAATTATAGAACAAACGAAAAGAAGGTGACGATTAAAATATTTTATTATCAACAATTCTTATTTTCAATTCTGTTTTTCGTTTTCAACAACAACAAATAATGAGTTTGGTTCTACCGAGATTTGAACTCTGATCACAGGATTTCAGGGTGCTAACAATTACACAATAGAACCTTACGCTGGTATACATGTGGATTTCATTTGTTTCTTTTTTTTACATTTTACTATATTAAGATAAAACATTGTGAATTCTGCGCTGGAGAATCCGGACATCGACCCCGCTAACACCCACATGCTAAGCAGGCGCCTTACCATCTGAGTTAATTTCCCCTCGAAGTTAACCCTCTACATTATCACAAAGTAGTATGTAGATAAGATGTAGAGAGTAGAAATGTGAACAGTTCGTCGTTTTTCATTATTCCAACGTTTGTTGAAAGTACCGCTACACGATCTACAACATTGAAACAATATAATCTATAGATAGTTTCAGCGTGATACAAAATATTTCACCTGAAATAATTTTTTTCGCTGGCTTTATTGCTCAATTGGTTAGAGGGCTAGTCTTGTAAACGTGATGTCGGGAGTTCGAATCTACCTGGAGTGTTATCTTTTCTTATTAGTTTATTATCGTCTCCGTGTCGGAAATACATCCTAAAACCAAAAGCATAAAAACACGTTATTATGTGAAAAGGGCCATGATTCTCTATTAAAATCAATGACTAGCTCCTACCGATATTTGAACTCGGATCCCGGGATTCAAAGTCCAGAGTGGTAACCATTAAACATTGTTCAATCTTACGAAAAATTATAGAAGAAAAGAAAAGAAGGCGACGATAAAATAGTTTTATTATCAACAATGTTTATTTTCAATTCTGCTTTTCGTTTTCTTAACAAATAATGATTACGTTTTACCGAGATTTGAACTCGGATCACTGTATTACAGGGTGTTAACAATTACACAATAGAACCATACGATGTTATATATGTGGATTTCGTTCCTTTTTTTCACCTTTTACTCTATTAAGAAATAATTAGATAAAAATAAAGAAAATAAAAATTCCAACGTTGGAGAATCCGGGCATAGATCCCGGTACCCCTCACATGCTAAGCGAGCGCTCTACCATCTGAGTTAATTCCCCACTGTGATATATGATCGCACGTCCGTATGTAGATAAAATGTAGACAGTAGCAATGTGAACAATATGTTTTGTTTTTTCATTCTCTCAAGTCATGCAAAAAAGTATCGCTACACAATCTACAACACTGAAATCTCTAAAATCATTGTCTCCGTGTCGGAAATACAGCCCTGTAGACAAAAAACCTAAAAAATACGATATTCTGTTAAAAGAACCATGATTACCTATTAAAAAAGATAAGTAGGCTTAACAGAGTTTCGAACTCAGATCGCAGGATTCAAAGTCCATAGTGCTAACCATTACACCAGATTACCGTGCACACAGTCCTGCACTTGATTATCTCTTTCATCACGTTCAGAGCTGCTCATTTATAACCTGGGAACTGGGATCGCCTGATTCAAAGTCCAGAATGCTAACCATTGCACCAGATAATTGCGCAACCATGCCAATCTTTTTTGTCTCACGTCCAGAACGGCTTATTTATAACCGGTCGATTATAGTCCAATTGTACGTTGGTGTCCCACAGTGTTAACGAGGAACGTATTTGTTGGTTTTGAGATGAGATGTTCATTCAAAAAATTAAAATCCACTAGGAAAATGATCATCAAGGGAAGTTTCTTGACGCTCCCACTACGATGTTTTGTGATAGCCTGACCATTGACAATGATACCAGTCAATCAGCGAGCGAAAGTGTGACGATAAAATAGTTTTATTATCAACAGTTTTTATTTTCCATTTTGCTTTTCGCTATATTATAAAAACAAAAATAAATAATAAGTACGGTTTTACCGAGATTTGAACTCGGACCGCTGAATTCAGTCCAGAGAGCTAAACATTACACCATCGAAACACGCTCGCGCTGCCGCAACCGATTTTCATTCGTATTAGTTTTATATAGGTAAAAATCAGAGACTGTCTCCGTATCGGAAATACAACCCTGAAAATCAAAAGCATAAAAATATGGATCTCATTTTTGTTTTCTTTTTCACATTTTCTTTTTTCTATTGAGAAATAATTATTTAGATCGTGGGCTGGAAAACACGATACCTTTACGCATGCAAAGCGGGCGCTCTACGATCTGAGCTATTATGGAATAATTACAGAACAAATGAAAAGAAGGCGGCGATAAAATAGTTTTATTATCAACAGTTTTTATTTTCAATTCTGCTTTTCGTTTTCTTTAAAAATATCACCAACAAATAATGAGTTTGGTTCTACCGAGATTTGAACTCTGATCGTTGGATTTCGCGGTGCTAACAATTACACAATAGAACCATACGCTGTTATACATATGGATCTCGTTTCTTTCTTTTTTCCCACAATTTCGACTTGAGAAAAAAACAGATATAGATGCTGGGCTGGTGGATCCAAGTATCGAGTAACGGGACCGCTTACATACTAAGCGGGCGCTCTACCATCTGAGCCAAGTGTCGGTAGACACGATATGTAGTAGCGAACAATTCGTCGTTTTTCATTATCCCAACTAATGCCAGAAAGAACCGCTACACGATTTATAACATTGAAACAATATAATCTATAGATAGTTTCGGCGTTGAATGGTGATAAATAATATTTCACCTGAGCTGATGGTGATAGCTGGCTCTATAGCTCAGTTGGTTAGAGCGCCAGTCTAGTAAACTGGAAGTTGAGAGTTCGAATCTCCCTGGAACCTTTATTTTTCTTATTGGTTTATTATCAGAGACGACGCTTTCGATCAATAATCGACCGAAGCCGCTATAAACGTGATAAAAAAGATAATCAGTGAGTGACACGCGGTTCTATGGTGTAATGGTTAGCACTCTGGACTTTGAATCCAGTGATCCGAGTTCAAATCTCGGTAGAACCTGCGCATTGTTTTTAATAAGGAATCACGTGTTTTTACGCATTTGGTCTTCAGGGAAGTCTTTCCGACACGCGCTCTAACCAACTGAGCCATACAGCCACTTGTGAAATATTTGTTATCATCATTCAACGCCGTAACTATAGATCGTATTTCTACAAAAACAGTGGAAAATTAAATTATTATTTGTTGTTGTTCTTTTAAAACGAGATGCAGAAGTGAAAATAAAAACTGTTGATAATAAAAGAATTTTATCGGTTTCTTCACCTTTGATCTGTAGTTGCTCAGATGGTAGGATGCATGCTTGGCGTGCGTAAGTTAATGGGTTCGATCCCCAGTTTAGAATCTAAGAAACTTTTTCTCTTAAACAAAATGTGAAAAAAGGAGAGAAAAATGAAATCCAGATGTATATATTTTTATGCTTTTGATTTTATGCTTTTGTATTTCCGATACGGAGACATTGTCTCTGATTTTTACCTATACTAAACTAATAAGAAAGAAAAGCGGTCTGTAGTGAAATTGTTAGCATTCTGCATTCGGAATCCAGCGATCCGAGTTCCAATCTCAGTAGAACCTGACTCATTATTTCTTTTTGTTTTAATAAGATAACGAAAAGCAAAATGGAAAAATAAAAAACTATTGATAATAAAACTATTTTATCGTCACACATTTTTCCTTTGTTTAA
This sequence comes from Architeuthis dux, assembly GCA_006491835.1. Classification (NCBI taxonomy): domain Eukaryota; kingdom Metazoa; phylum Mollusca; class Cephalopoda; order Oegopsida; family Architeuthidae; genus Architeuthis; species Architeuthis dux. The sequence goes on from VCCN01001623.1 coordinate 2,208,796, forward strand.
TAATTTTTCGCTCGCTGTCATAATCGAAAACTTGAAAAGGAAAATAAGTGTCTGAAGCCAAGGGTCAGACTATCAGAAATAAATACCTAGTGGGAGAGAGCGTGAAGAATGGTCTCGTGGTGGTCATTTTCCTAGTCAATTTTATTTTTTTGAATGAACTGCGCCTCAAAATCAACAAATAGGTGACTCATTAACACTGTGGGACACCAACAGACGATTGGGCTATAATCGACCGGTTATAAATAAGCCGCTATGAACGCGATGAAACAGATAATCAGGAATAGAAGCATGTGAGAGTTTTATGGTGTAATGGTTAGCACTCTGGAATTTGAATCCAGCGACCCGAGTTCAAATCTCGGTAGAACCTGCATAATTATAGTTTTAATAAGGAATCACAGCAATTTTGACATAAGGTGTGTTTGTTTTTCCGTATGTATTTCCAACAAAGAGACATTGTCTCTGATAATAGAATAAAAGGCCCCAGAGGGATTCGAATCCTTGATCTCCAGTTTACTAAACTGGCGCTCTAACCAACTGAGCTATAGAGCCAGCTGATATCTGAGCCGCCACATGAATTATTTTTCGTAAAAAATGAACTTTTCACATTTGTGAATTTGAAATATGTGGGTTAACTGCTCACGAAAAACAACAAATAGGTTACTCATTAACACTGTTGTACACCAACGGACGATTGGATTATAATCGACCGGTTATAAATAAGCCTCTATGAACGTGATGAAACAGTTAATCAGGAACAGGAACATGTGCGCAGTTCTAAGGTGTAATGGTTAGCATTCTGGACTTTGAATCCAGCGATCCGAGTTCAAATCTCGGTAGAACCTACATAATTATAAATTTAATAAGTATTCATGGCAATTTTGACACGATAAGGTGTGTTTGTTTTTCCGTATGTATTTCCGACACAGAGAATGTCTCTGATAATAGAATAAAAGGCTCCAGAGGGGTTCGAATCCTCGACCTCCAGTTTACTAGACTGGCGCTCTAACCAACTGATCTATAGAGCCATCTGACGTCTCATACACTAGGTGAAATATTTTTCATAAAAAATAAACTGTTCACATTTCTGGATTTGAAATCTGTGTGTTAACTGCTCACGAAAAACAAGAAATAGGTTACTCATTAACACTGTTGGACACCAACGGACGAGTGGACTATAATCGACCGGTTATAAATAAGCCGCTATGAACGTGATGAAACAGATAATCAGGGATAGACGCATGTGCGCGGTTCTATGGTGTAATGGTTAGCACTCTGGACTTTGAATCCAGCGATCCGAGTTCAAATCTCCGTAGAACCTACATAATTATAGTTTTAATACGTATTCATGGCAATTTTGACACGATAAGGCGTGTTTGTTTTTCCGTATGTATTTCCGACACAGAGACATTGTCTCTGATAGTAGAATAAAAGGCTACAGAGGGATTCGAACACTCGACCTCCAGTTTACGAGACTGGCGCTCTAACCAACTGAGCTATAGAGCCATCTTACGTCTCATACGCTAGGTGAAATATTTTTCATAAAAAATGAACTGTTCACATTTCTGGATTTGAAATCTGTGTGTTAACTGCTCACGAAAAAAAACCAAACAGGTTACTCATTAACACTGTTGGACAACAACGGACGATTGGACTATAATCGACCGGTTATAAATAAGCC
>VCCN01001623.1:2373622-2384566 GCA_006491835.1 Architeuthis dux
AGAACATGAAATTCTATTTTTACTACGTCATCATGTGGTAATCTTCTTAAAGATAATGAACCCACCTGCCGAGAAAATCAGCATTCAAAAGCCTAACCCTCTTACCTAGACTTGAACACCGACAGCCACGTAGAAGGCCACACACACGTACTTGATGTTCTACATAAACGCTTAAGCTGGGTGCCGTGCTGTAGGGTAATGGTCAAAGAGCTAAACTAGCAGACCTGTATAGTGAGTTCGATCTTCACCGGGTGCCTAATACTTGTAGCCTTGTGCCAGACTTGTGCCAGTTTAGTAAATAAACATAGACGTTTAAGCTTTTACATACATGAATTTAATCACACGAGAACGCTGGCATAAATGCATTTTTATTTACTGACAGAAACACAGTAGACAAATAAAACCTTATGTGTTATGTAACTTCATCTTTTATTAAGTCAAGCATGTACGCCTACTAACATCTTGATGCAAATACGCCTGCATATCTCTGGCATACAAAGCAACCAAACCGTATTTACTCCCACAAGTGGACAATCTGATTTTAAATACAAATTTAAGAAGACAGTTGAAATCTCAAAATTCAAAGTTCAGAATCTCGAACAAGAACTTATTTACGCTTATGCAGACGGAACGTGTTTGTGCGCATGCGTCTATACTAGATATACGTAGGAGAGAAAACGATTTGTAGTTTCACATGTAAATTAGTGAGGAAAGGGGGAGAGAATGAAAGATAGGGGAAGAAAAAGAAAAGAAAAATGAAGGAAAGGAGAAAAGAGAACAAAAGAAAGAGAAAGTCAGAAACGATAAAAGAAAAAAAATAGACTTATATAAAAGGAAGGGAGGAAAAGAAAGAAAGAAAAGAAGGAAAAATGAAAGAGGGGAGAATGAAAGAGGAAAAAAAGAGAGAACGAGATAAGAATATAAGAAAGAAAAAAATGATTGAAAGGAGAGAACGATAGAATGAAAAAGGCAGAAGGAAAAGATACAAGGAAACAAAGTGAGGAAAAAGAAAGTATTTAAGAAAGAGAAGAGCACAAAAGAAAGACGAAGAATGAAAGAAGAGAAGAAAGAAAGAAAGAAAAGAATGAAAAGACGTAAAAAAGAACGAAAAAAGAGTTGGAAAATGTAAGAAAGAGAAAAAGGAAGAAAAAGGTGAAATAAAGAAGAAAAAAAAGAAATGAAGAAAAGAACAGAAAGGAAGATAAGGAAAAGCGAGAAAGAAGGAGAAACAATGAGCAAATCCGATATATAGAAAAGAAAAGAAAGAAAAAAGAGAAAGAAAGAAAGAAAAAGTAAAAAAGAAAGAGAAGAAAAGTAAGTATAAAGTGAAAGAAAAAAAGAAGGTTGTTTTTGTTAGAAAAGGACAAAATGTTTTAAAAGCAGAAATAAGAAAAAGAGTGGGAAAATGTAAGAAAGAGAAAAGGGAAGAAAAAATGAGAAATAAAGAAAAAAGAAAAGAAATAAAGAAAAGAACAGAAAGGAAGAAAAACGAAAAACGAAAAATGGGAAAACGCGAGAAAGAAGGAACAAAGATGAGAAAATCCGAAACATAGAAAAGAAAAGAATGAAAAAAAGAAAGAAAGAAAGAGAAGAAAAGTAAGTAAAAGAAAGAAAAAAAGGCAGGTTTTTTTTTGTTAGAAAAGGACAAAACGTTTTAAAAGAAGAAAGAAGAAAAACAAAGTAAAACTGTAAAATCAAAAATGATAAGAATGAAAGGCCAAGAAGAATGGGAAAATAAAAATGAATGAAGGTAGTGAATTCTTTCTCTTTCTCCTACGAATGCCTACGGCTACACTATGTGCCATGTCCCGCGTGAACTGTACAGCGCGCTGAGCATGTAAATTAAGGCATTGGAATTCGTCATTTTTTTGTCGAAGGCAGCGCTTTGACAGAGGATCAGAAAAAAATAAATAAGAGAAACAATTTAAAAAAACAACAGGTTTGGTTAGTCACTCCATAGAAACCATCGCATGACCAACGTCTTTTGACAGCACGTTGTGTTGTTGGTGATTAATTAAAAAATAGGGAAAAGAGGTGATCAATGATAACGATTATAATATTTAGAGCAGATCTTTCCCAACTGTGTGTCGCAACACTTTAATATGTCGCCGATAATCTCTAGGCGTGTCGCAGAATTAAGTATAATTTTGTATATCTTTCAAAAGATACTTTTCCTGAACTGGTGGGATGAGATTATATATATATATATATGGCTTAGTTAACAAAACTTAAACTAGCATTCCAAGGGAAATTATGAATCAACGTCACCCATATATGCTGTGTTGACGGTGATCAATTAAAAAGTTGGAAAAAGGGGTGATCAATGAATAAGTTACTTCTCCCGCCTTTTGTTGGGCAGTGATCACTAAATATATCTGAATTTTCAAAAAACAAGCGGGCACAAACAAAGGGACCAATTCAGCATAAACCTACATTGCAAATTGGACCCGCCACCAAAACCTTATTCAGGAGGATGGATTCAAAAAACAAAACAAATATGTTTTTCTAGACATAACAAGATAAACAAGAGTAAATGTTTAAATTTCCAGCCTTCTAGCTCCATTGGTTTCGGCTATACATGATACAAACATACATACATAGTCAGCCAGAGCAACCTAAAAACTGAAGAAACCCATGTTGACAGTTTTGATGGCAGTTTTGGTTGACGGTTTCTAATTTAGATAGAAAGCCAGCCAGACTCACTTAAAAACTGAAGAAACCTATGTTGACAGTTTTGGTGACAGATTTCTAACAAGAAGCAAATTCGAGACAAAATGGACGACGGCTGATTTTCATTTGACTCAACTATTATTTTATTCTAATTTTTTAGTTTCTCCTCCACTTTTTACTATTTTGCGTGTTTCTTTTCAAACCATCTTTTTAAAAGATCACCGTGAATTAGAAATAAAAAGAACTAGCATGCCAAGGGAAATTATGAATCGCCGCCACCCATATATGCTGTGTTGTGGGCGATCAATTAAAAAGTTGGGAAAAGGGGTGATCAATGATTAAGTTACTTCTCTCGCCTTTTGTTGGACTGTGTTCACTAAAAAAAGGTCTGAATTTTCAAAAAAACAAGCGGGTACAAACTAGTGACCAATTTAGCATAAACGTACATTGCATATTGAACCCATCCACTAAAGACCTAGCATTCCAAAGGAAATTATGAATCACCGCCACCTATATATGCTTCATTTTATCTCGTAAATTGAACGATGGTGTCGGGCAGTGAGAAAAGTCCAAATTTTCAAGAAACAAGTGAGAATGTTACTGGACACAAACTAAGGGATCAATTTGGCATAAATAAATATTGTAAATTGTGCAAAATCTCAAGTAACTACTATGAACGGTTAGGGCTGGGAGAAGTCCGGATACATAGATACATATAAATGTCAGAACACCTGAATAACTTAAACCCAGCAATAAACCAGTGTTGTGGTTAGCGCTGATTAATAAACTAATGAACTCGTTTCAGTGGGATGGTCTATTGTTCCAAATAGTGGGCATTAGATATTTTATCAGCAGAATTGTTACCTTTAAGTGGAAGAGTCCATTGTTACGACTGAGAAATAGATAAAAAATCACACAAATCTTGTATCCTTTCCTTTGAAAAAAGGCTTTAATGTTTCTTTCTGTCGTATTCATTTAGGCTTGGGGCGCCCCGCCGTGATGTAATGGTTAGCAAGCTTCTCTCGAAGATCATTACCACTGAGTAGTGAGTTTGATACTCACTGGCTACGCCATATTTATACCAAAACTAGCTTAGTAAATCCCTATTTATTTAAGCTTTGCTTAGAGACACTAAGTGCCGGAATTACATATGGGCTGAGTAGGCTACAGCCCAGGGCCTTATGATCTAGTCCTGCCCCCCCCCCAAAAAAAAGGATTTAAAATATTACCATTAATTACATTTGATTCATTCCGGCAGATCGTTGGTGTGAGTTCGATCCTTACTTAGCGCCCCACTATTATAGCCTTGTGCTATACTAAGCTAGATATCAATCCAAATGTCCTCCTCTAATTTCCTTAATTATTTAATTCTCACAATCTCTCTCTCTCTCTCTCTATCAACCCAAATACTATTAAAATATTTCCTATGAAAACCAAATCGTAGTCATCTTTCTTTCATCTGATAACTTGAAAGTAAACGAATCTAAAACCGGACTTTCTATCTTATCTTTTTGGAGGTCAGCTAGTCTCATCCTTGTACTCCCTCCCACAACTGCATGGAATGTTGTACATGCAGTTGTTGGTCATGTTTTCTTCCGGTCCTAACTAAACAGAAGGAAAAAAAAACAACTATTAAAGCAACTCGTCTAAAAAAGGCCAGACAAGACCATCATTTTTATTCAAAGATTAGATTAATTGTTCGAATATCAATCTCAGTTGGGAATAAAATACATTAAATACATCTTCTTCAACATCAGATGCTAACATTATCAGGTGAACTACTTACAAGCTGACCAATTTACTATATTTAAACGAACGTGCAGATGATGTTCATTTGGAAATAAGCAGGTAGAAGTGGGTGTTTATTGAGCTGTAAACGTTCTCTATCAAAAGCCACTGACAGATGTACAAGTTGAGATACACTGAAATTTGAAAGAAGCGAGATAGCGTACAGTCATCACGAGAGCGAGATTCATAAGTAGATAATCACGAACATTTATAGTCATCCATCGTTGAAACTCCGGGGCTGTAATATCTATGATGCGATTTAGTTAACACAAAAATTGAATTACTGAAGACATTATGATAAAATCAGCTCTATAGAATCTGAACAGGGCAATATAATTTCGATTTTATGTTTCCTTATTCGCCCCCGTTTTAGATGCTTATAAAATACTTATACACAATAAATATATATATATATAAAATGCTTATATGCAACAGATGGGTCTGTGTATTGTTTAAAAAAGAAAAACAGTATGCTTAGCGGTGATTAAGAGTGCGATTTGTGAACAGCAGGGATCGAGAATGGCGACCCGTTTTTCTAATTATTGGCTGCAGTGGTCATAAAACCAGCGTAATCAGTCTACAATAGTGGATTTGTTTTTTATCAACGTTGATAGCAGGCAGCAATTTATGCCTTGTTAGAACCATATTCTCCAAGAATCTGCAGATGGCCAGATGCTGGTGGTTATATTGCGCAGATGTTCAATGCACAAGCCAAATTCTACATGTGTGGGCAATGTTTTTGTTTTTATATCTTCTCATTACTTAGCTAAAAACAAACATGCCCACTCATATGTTCGCCGCAACAAAATATGAAAAACAAGGATTTAAATAGCGCGAGATTTTTCTCGTTCTGTAAGCCACGGGGCTAAATAATTTCCGATATCTTTGTAAGACAACACATAGTCGGTCTCCGTAGGGCAAGTGCAACAGTCAGATACGATGGGTTACATGCCCCCAGAGGTCATCTTACAAGCAGAAAGCATTTTTTTAGCACATGATAACTATGGCCGACCGAGGCGTCCAGCTGTCGGAGCCGAACGAACTACAACACAAAACGTTATCAAATTTATTTATTTATCCTTTCATTGTTTTGTGGGGAGCTTTGCAGAATCTAATGCGGCGTTGATGTGAAAAACTGATAAGATGTTGATGGTAAGCAACATGTATATGGAATGCCTGAAACCATTCAAGGTTACTAGACGTTTTTAAACTGACACATGTACGATGATAGAAGCATATTTATGGCGTAGATTATGAACAATTGGAGGTTCGTAACACTGTACACTGCTATCTTGTGTTTGTACGTTTCAGTAGTTTTTGTGAATTCACTTCTACGCGATTAATTGCAAATAGATCAACAATGTAGAAATTACATCGAGTGTGAGATCTGCTGGTAAAACGTACCAAGTAAGCATTTACAAGCTAAATTGAATTAAACTATAAATCTATTCAACGATAACACATTTAATAAGCTTTCCAAAATTCACTAAATGTTCGTCTGTCTGTGTTAGCAAAACTCAGGAACCACACAACATATCCCAGTTGAATTTTCTGTGTGTACTAATGTGGCCTCGGGGCAGGTCTTTAGCAAGTTAGTTTTTGAAAATTCCAACTAAATCTATTTAAATATAACACATTCAATAATATTACTAAAATTCACTAAATGTTCGTCTGTATTAGCAAAACTCAGGAACCACACAACATATCCCAATGGAATTTTCTGTGTGTACTAATGCGGCCTCGGAGCAGGTCTTTAGCGAGTTAGTTTTTGAAGCACATTCAATAATATTACTAAAATTCACTAAATGTTCGTCTGTCTGTATTAACCAAACACAGGAACTACGCAACATATTCCAATGGAATTTTCTGTGTGTACCAATGGGGCCCCAGAGCAGGTCTTTAGCAAGATTGAGAAAACAATCATTGAGAAAATGACTCATCGACGACGACTACGACGCACAGACATCCATAGCAAATGATAGATTCCGACGGTTTTTTTCCGCCGGGGACAAAAAAGAGAGAAGAAAGAGATAAAGAAAACAAACGAACGAAAGAAAGAAAGAAAGATAAAATATTGGAAAAAGAAACAAAGCAAACAATGAAGACGAAAAAGGAAAGAAAGAAAATAGAAATAGAAAAAGAACTAAAAGAAATTAAGGAAAACACGAGGTGAAAGAAAGAAAGGAAACAAAAGACTAGCATTCCAAGGGAAATTATGAACCCCCACCACCCATATATATTGTGTTGGGGGTGATCAATTAAAAAGTTGGAAAAAAGGGGTGATCATTGAAAAAGTTACTTCTCTCGCCTTTTGTTGGGTTGTGATCATTAAAAAAGGTCTGAATTTTCAAAAAACAAGCGGACTCAATCTAGTGACCAATTTAGCATACACTTACATTGAATATTTAATCCCCCACTAAAAACCTATTATGGGGTGGGGGATTTAAAAAAAAACAATCATTTTCCCTACTCAGTGAGGGGAGTCCGGATACATAGATAGATATATAGATACATATAAATGTCAGAACACATGAATAACCTAAACCCGGTAATAAACCTATTTAGAGGGGAATTTTAAAAAAAACGAACAAAAAATTCCCCTACTCATTGAGGGGAGTGTGTGTACACAATTTCAAGTTTCTACTATGGGATTAATAGAAAAAGAAAAATAACTAAAGAAAATTAAGGAAAACGCGAGGTTAAAGAAAGAAAGGAAAAAAGAAAGAAGAAAAGGAAACAATAAAAAGCTCGGGGGGGGGGGAGGTGTTTAACTAAAGTGTTAATGTGAAGATAAGACTTCATAAATTCGATTCCTTTAAGTTTATAAAACGCTTAAATATTGGCTTAAAAGTCTAAAACCTTTACATCAAAACTGATCTCTGCTGACATCGTTGGCTTAGCGAGCCAGAAGCGAACGCAACAGGCTCAAAGCAGACAATCCCAATCATACAAAATGGAAGAGAACGGCAAGGGATCAGTTTTAATCGCAAGACGCCAACCACGATATTTTTCACTTGTTCATAACTTGTCTATATAATCATTGGCTCTGACAGGCGCTGGCAAATATCCTCAAAGAAGAGCAAATACATTGATAGGTTTAAAAAGAATTGATCAGAAGAGAAACAAGTATTGGAACGGAAGATGACTGAGTAAGTCCGGTATAAAAATTAGAGATTGTCGGTCTAGTACGTGTAATTTTATGTTGTCGCTCAAAGGCGTGATGCCGCGGTGTAAGCATATGCAAGCAAAATCTATTTAACTATAACGCATTCAATAATCTTATTATAAATTCACCAAATGTCAGTCTGTCTGCGTTAGGAAAACTCAGGAACTACACAACATATTCCAATGGAATTTTCTGTGTGTACTAATGTGGCCTCGGAGCAGTTCTTTAGCGAGTTAGTTTTTGGAAATCCCAACTAAATCTATTTAACTATAACACATTCAATAATATTACTACAATTCACCAACTGCTCGTCTGTTTGTGTTAGCAAAACTCAGGAACCACACAAGATATCCCAATGGAATCTTCTGTGTGTACCAATGGGGCCTCAGGGCAGGTCTTTAGCGAGTTAGCTTTTGGAAATCCCAACTAAATCTATTCAACTATAACACATTCAATAATATTACTACAATTCACCAACTGTTCGTCTGTCTGTGCTAGCGAAACTCACAATGAAACTGTCTATGTGTACCAATCAGGGCAGGTCTTTGGCAAGTTAGTTTTTGAAAATTCCAACACCCTTTAAGGTTTTAGTGGGGGTCCGTTTTACAATGTAAGTTTATGCTGAATCGGTCTCTTAATTGGAAGCTGTGATGATAAAGGGACAGGGTTTACGGAGAGAAGGATTGCTGTTTAGTGAGTTCGATTCTCACGGAAGGCTTACTCTTTATTTCCGATTGCGCTGTTGTTCGTAGCCATAGAAACAGTGGCCAGAATTAATAAGTTGTATAAAAACAACTAAAATTAGGATGATGGTAAAAACTAGTCAAATCTAATAAAAAGTGGTGTGTTACAATACTTCATCCAATAATAATAGAGATTGATTTATAAAAGTTGTATAAAAACAACTAAAATTAGGATGAATGTAAAAACTAGTCAAATGTAATAAAAAGTGGTGTGTTACAATACTTCATCCAATAATAATAAAGACTGATTTATAAAAGTTGTATAAAAACAACTAAAATTAGGATGAATGTAAAAACTAGTCAAATTTAATAAAAAAGTGAAGTTAAGTATAATTCAATAATTTTAAGTTCAAGTAAGTTTTCTTTGCTGCGTGATTAAGCCTGGATTTTAATTAAATTCAAAGTAAACTTTTTAAAATACGAAGTCCTTTTAAGCGATAAAACATTAACAACATTTTTTTAATAGACAATTAAAGACAAGTAGTAGATAAATTAGCAAAATCTCTTTCTTTCCTCTCCTGCGTTTGTGGTAAATTACTTTTTTCTCTATTACGTTAATGACTAAGTTTTTAAACTTATATACATTCAGAGGTTTTTTCGTTGGTGGTATAATTTCTTTTTCCGTAAGAAATATAATTATTTCTGCGTTTGGGATACAACTTAAAATCTAAAATCTAAAATCTAAATTCCTTTCTCGGTAAAATCATATTTTCTCAATTTCAAACCTCTTTATTTCCAAAACATATTCAGGAACGTATTTAATGATTTTTATTATGGGCCTTTAATTTGCCGACAAAGTGTCGGGTAATTTGAATTTTGAATTGGACATCAAGAAAAGGTGATATTGGACATGGCCCACGAATATATACAAAAATCACATCATTTTTGAAGATCAATTTCAAAGATCTTACAAATTTACTAGATTTCTTTAATAAGTCACCGTGAAATTTGCCAACAGAAAGAGTATCTGTTCATATTGCTTACTTAACGGTTGTAGAATGCAGACCTGATCGTTGCGGAAAAAAGATGAAAGATAAACTAAGCGAAACCTACGAACCGCGCGAGAGCACCAGGCTTTTCCATCGTGAGTCAATGACAGTGTCCGTGGGAACACGTTCTCCATAATGACAGCGGGAACAGAGTAGTCCGTTAAAAAGAAAAACATTTTTTAAATGACACATTTTGTATACATATAATTACAAAATAATTCTCTTTGTTAGTATATTTCTTATCTACGGCGAAAATTAATAATAAAAATGTCTTGGTAAAATAAGACAATGTTTCTGTATCGGAAATGCTTAGAAAACACAAAGAGACGTCATTCTATGTTGGAACTCTTTTATGAAATCGCTAGGGAAAATGGGGAATGATAGTTTTCAAATATACAAGTCAATCATATAAGACGTCAATGTGTACCAGAAACTGTTTCATGACATCGTTAGTTGAAAAAACAAAGACTATTTATCAAAAATAAGAAATGGAAGTTTTCGATTGTGTCAGACGAAACAGTAGGTCTTGCCGTTTTTTGATTTTGAAGAAGGTATCGAAAGTTTTAAGTGTAGTATGCTGCCGGTTGTACGTCTGATGACGACGATGATGATGATGACGACGTCTCGTTCCGGGTCTGTTGACGGGAGCTGAACTTTCTGTGGAGGGAAATTAATTTCGGAGAAAAGACTCTCCCACGTGGGTGGAGAGAAAAGACGACAAAATTCGGGCAGGGGGCCTCTTTGTGCGACCAGTTGCTAACGGCTTCAGATCTCAACTCCCCTTCAAATCTGGACCTCTTTTAACGGCCACCGGTAATATGAAATGTCCATTTTGTCACGTACGCAGTTTAACACACATTCCTAGCCCCGGTAATAAGATATGGGCTTTTTTGTCACGTACACACGAACACAGAGTGCATTTCGTTACATAAGTTTTATACAATGTATCATGATTCAATGAAGCAATATAAAAAAAAGGGAAAACTTTCCTTATGACAAAGGAGGTTAGAGTTAGGGTTAGGTTGTCTGATTTTTTTCTTTTTAATTTTCATTGACTCTTCCTTGATCTAAAACGTGAGCACGCGATATCTACTTTTCTTAATCTAACGCGCAAGCACACGGTATAAATGCTGGACCAGCTCGGTGATTGACTTACATAATCGAAAATCTTTTGATGAGCAATCTTTTCTTTCATCTAACGAAGTCATAAAACAGTTCCTGACACACATTGACGTCTTTACGTATGGTTATATCTTTCAGGCTGTATTTTCGATACGGAGACATTGTTTCATTTTCTTAAAGCTTCATCTAAGAAATCCAGACAACTTAAAAACTAGAAAGCACTCGGAGGGCGCATACCTCTACCAACGCCGCGCAATAATTAAAAACTGAATGAAAATAAAATATTGAACAAAAAAAACAAGGGACATAACTTTGAATATAACAATATTGAGTTACTACCCTTGAAATTTAAATTTAGCCATTTTATCAACTGTTCGTTTGTAACCTCTTTTTCCTTGAGAATAATAAAAATGTCTGTCAATCGAAAACAATGTTAGGAATAACTCTTAGCGATAGAAAAAGATCA
>VCCN01001623.1:2477138-2487237 GCA_006491835.1 Architeuthis dux
TTAGCACTGATTACAAACATACTTAATGAGCAGTTTGAAATGTGTGTCTCCATTTCCCGTCTGGCCTGGGCCTATTACCAGCTCTGCCCGGCCCTGCTTTTAAGTTTATTTTCAATCTATCTTTGACTTCACATCTGATTTCTCAATCTCAAGTCATTCGTCCCATTCACCCTTTAAGCATCAATCCCCACCTTGCTTCGACCCCGCAGCGCCTCGCTTTTGAAATCCCAATATCCCCCGCCCTATCTCGGACCAAGGCTACTTTCTCTCCCTCTCTCGCTCTCTCACACTCTCTCCCCCCTCTCCCCCCTCTCCTCTCTCTCTCTCTCTATGGCATAGCCTACACCCTATTTCGGACCCAGGCTACTCTCTCTCTTTCTGTCATAGCTTCCACCTCAGGCTACTCTCTCTCTCTCTCTCTCTGTCATAGCCTCCACCCTATTTCGGACCCAGGCTACTTTGTCTCTCCCTCCCTCACTGTCTGTCTGAATGTCTCCCTCTCCCTCCCCTCTCTCTCTCCTTGCTTCTAACCCGCCCGTCTCCCTTTTGAAATCCCAACCTCCTTCTCCACCCTATTTCGAACCCAGGCTACTCTCCTCTCTCCCTATCCCCTATCCCTCTTTCATAGCCTCCACCCTATTTCGGACCCAGGCTACTCTCCCTCCCCCTCCCTCCATATCCCCCTCTCTCTTTCTATCGCCCCACCTCATTGATAGCCCTTCCGTTTGTTGTTTTACCAGTTGTTATGCTTCAAAGAATGTTTTCACTCAACGGCCACAAAACGAAAACAGTTTTTTCTTTAACTGTCTTTTTTTTTCTCTTCACTTTGATTTTTATCGTGATTTAAAAATACAATATATCTTTCGTTTCTGCGTCGCCGTCTCGGCCAGATGTGTAGGAGTGGTGAAATGCACGCGAGCGGAACACAGGGCACGCATGCGTTCATGCCTTCCATTTCGTTCGTTGATTGCCGATTTGACATTTTAGTAAATTTCCGACGTAAACCAAACGCCGTCGATTTTAAGCGGTCCTTTTTTCCCCCAAATTGTTCATTTCCTCACTATTTAAAAAAAAGGCTTTAGTCTTGCTTTGAAACATTTACGATATACAGTAACATGATATGTCTATTGAAATGGTATACGTTACATCTGTCACACACACACACACACACAATCACACAAGTGCGCATACACACACACAATTACATAGTGCGCATACACACACATAATCACACACGTGCGCATACACATGAGGTAATAAAGCTAGAGAAAGACCATGACTGCGAAATAAAACGACGCATAACGATAGATTTGAAAGCATTTGGTATGAATAGAGACATTCTTAAGCGTAAAGTATCCAACGATATATATATACGAGCTGAAAACCGACTTAGGATAGCACAGAGAGCCATGGAAAGAGCAATGACTGGGATAACTCTAAGAGATAGAAAAAGATCATCATGGAACAGAGAGAGGACTAGAGTGAAGGATATAATACAACTAATTAAGCAGCAAAAATGAAGATGGGCTGGCCACCTAGCGAGAAGAGATGACACAAGATGGAGGGACGAGATAGAAAAGTTTGCCGGTAATACTTGGCAGAGGTTAGCACAATCTAGGTCGTCATGGAAGGAGATGGGAAAAGGCTTTTGTCCAGCAGTGGACTTATAACGGCTGCTGCTGATGCTGCTGATGCTGATGATGATATTGTTCATATATTGTCCACTGTTTTATCAGTGGTTATCAGTGGTTGCAACAACTTTTTAGAGTTATTACTGCCTGGGTGATAGTGATGGGAGAGTGGTTGCCCAACTTCCCACTGACGCACAATCTTCTGCGTCAACTATAGTGGCATGCCAGAGACAAGATATTTTTGTCAGAATATCTAGCGATGGGACAGAGCCCAAGGAAAAGTGGGCTCATGCCTTTTCCAAGGGTATTAATGAAAAGTGAACGTAATCGACCGCAGCCGGAATTCGAACCCGCCTTCCCGATTCCATTGCCGGTAATCGTTACGCTACTTCGCACTTTCTATTTCCTTTATATTTGCCCGTAATAACAGTCTTTAGAAAGGTTTGCTGTTAAGACATGACAGAGGTTAGCACAATCGTGGTCGTCATGGGAAAGGCCTCTGTCTAGCAATGGACTTATAATGTCTGATGATGATATCTGAACTGCTACACATGCCTTTATGCATAACAAATATACGCCCTGGAAATGTCTGCATCAGTCCTGATCCAATGTAAATAAGTTGTTAGTAAGTTTAGTATATATATTTAAGATATTTGCTACCCGAAATGACTCGGTTCGAGACCAAGGGCCAATTATCAAAATTCCACCCCTAAATAGGTTTTTAGTGGTGGGTTTAATTTGGTAATGTACATTTATGCAAAATTGGTCTTTTAGTTTGTCCGAAAG
The DNA here is from genome assembly GCA_006491835.1 of Architeuthis dux. Classification (NCBI taxonomy): domain Eukaryota; kingdom Metazoa; phylum Mollusca; class Cephalopoda; order Oegopsida; family Architeuthidae; genus Architeuthis; species Architeuthis dux. The sequence continues at coordinate 2,479,556 of VCCN01001623.1, forward strand.
CATTTACGCTTTTTTGAAAATTCATATTTTTTTAGTGATCACAAAAGGCGACAGAAGTAACTTATTCCTTGATCACTCTTTTTTCCAATGTTTTACTTAATCGCCCTCAACATGACATGCTGCCAAACGACGTTGGTCATGTGACGATTTCTATTGAGTGACTAACCAGACCTGTATGTTTCTTTTTTTTTGAACACCCTGGTGTCTCTTGACCACATTTGGTTTGTAGAAGTGACGAATGGATACGAAGATGGTCTATAACTTTGAGAAGACTCACTTTTGTTTGGACAATCCAATCTCTTCTCTCCATCTTTGATGTTAACACAACGTTTCGGCCTATTCATTCTACGACTTTCTTACTTACGGACATTACATATTACGAATGAAGAAGGCCGTAGAATGAAGAAGGCCGAAACGTTGTTGTATTAGCATCAAAGATGGGAAGAAGAGAAGTTGCTAGAATAAAAAATTATTTTCTCACCTCTGCTTGGCTAACCATGACAATCTTATGGCTGTTGTCGACTTTTGATGGTCAGCGGAGGAGGGGGGGGGGAAGTCGTTTAAACCTGGACACTTTTAGAATTGGTGAATAAAATACATTTTTATATTTATATATATATTTTTATTGCGTTTTTAGTTGATTCTCATAAATATTTATACGGAAAGACAGGGTCTGGATAGAGAGATTCCGACGCGACTATTTTGTATACTTTTAGGCATTCCCTCAGGGATACACAAGACTTGCTCAGTCTTTACAATTGTTTAGCTAAAATACTTGTGGATTTCTTGGACTGTTTTTAGTTTTGTTTTCTATTCTTTTAATGGGAAATTTGCTCGTGAACATAAGCGGGTTTGGAGAGAGATATTATCGGGTTCCTTTCAGCGCGAGGCCATCGCAAGGGAAACCAGTTCTCTTGCTCGGAGAGAAGAAGACGTGAAAACAGTTGAAAACCATTCCAACTGTCAAAGTGCCTGTTCTCGCCAGGGTCCAAAGTGAACGCCTTCTTTTTCTGGCAACTGTCTTGTTCTTTGAAACCTCAAGACGAAATCTCTGAGACTGCCTTTATTTCCTTCCTGTTCTAGAACTGCTCTTATTTACGCATTCTTTCAATTATATAAAACAACCGGCCCTCTTTGTCACCCCCCCCCTGCGCCCCTGCGCCCCTTAAACAACATTTGGCGAAAATTTGGCATGCATACCTAATGGACCTAGGAGAATGTTTTAAAGTAAAAACAGTTTTGAGAAAAACATTTTTAAGAGTTTTAGAGCGGAGGGTGTTCTATTTACAATGCAACTATAATTCTAAACTGAACCCTTACTTTCCGTTCAATATCAGGGCCGGATTAGCCTACACGCAAACTACGCCACGGCGTAGGGCCCAAGACATTGAGGTGGCTCACAAATAAATAACAATATAAAACTTTATCACTTATTCCCTTGTGAAAAAGATAAACCATAAATAAAACAATTACTTAATACATTTAGCACGTGAATAAAAAAGATATCATTTTATAGGTAAAATATCTCTTTTTTAATGTATACTACAAGACGCCTTATTTTAACATTTGTAAATAACTGTTATAACTATCTTTATAATTTATTGCATATTAATTACATTTTTACATTGTCTAATTATGAACATTTGAAATTTAAAAAATATTTTTTTGTTTTTTCTCTTTCTATTACATTTTTAAAAAAATGTCTGCGTTACTTAATTGAACTTGTGGTTCTTGCTTTGATATGTAAGACACAAAAAGATATCAAAATATTCTCACAGGTAAGCGTTATCCTCCATTTGCACCAGCTACATTAATCATCTAAAAAATGTGTGCCCGCCTCCAGTCAGAGACTCCAGTCAGAGACTTCAGTCGCGTGGTTATCAGGCCAGTTATATGGTTAGCCTTGGTCTAAGGCAGGGTTTCTCAACCTGGGCGATATAGACCACTAGTGGGCGATTTCACCTCTTGGGTGGGCAGTGAGTAATTTCGCAGAAAATGGTGGGCGTTTTGGAATTCTGGTAGGCGGTATAGGATTTAGAGTATTACATTCTAATTGACACTAAAGATGAGCAACGTATTCTGTTATTAATTTACCAAGCAGCACTTTGATAACGCACATTATGTAGGTGCGTAGAGAAATGTATAAATCTTTGTGTTGGTGTACTTACATCTGTACTACATTCTCCATAGGTAGGTACGTGGTACATATATAGGTAGGTACGTGGTACATATATAGGTAGGTACGTGGTACATATCTATGTTACTACTTTACATTACTTTCATTGAAGAATCTTGTAACGCGAAAGCTGTTCATTTTTATTGTTTTGTAAGAGTTAACAAATTCTTGGAACCTTTTTGAATATTAACTATACAGGTGGGCGATGGAAAGATCTTCCACGTGGAAGTGGGCGGTGACGCCAAAAAGGTTGAGAAACCCTGGTCTAAGGTGATAAAAAGTCAGGGAGAATTCTTTTTCTTCTTCTTCTCACCAATTCCATATTTTGTTAATAGAATTGGATTTAACCCATTCTGCATTCATTAGAACAAATCGTATTGGCTGACTTTTTAAATATAAATGAAGGTGTTATTTTTCTACCGGCGCTCAAAGTGATTGATTGAATATTTTGTTTTCATTATTAAAAAAAAAAATACAATAATAAAATATTCAATTTTAAATCAAACTCAATTCTTTTGTTTTCTTTTCGTATTTATTTATCTTCTTATCAGGTGTCTCCATTTTTTTCAATGAGAAATGGACTGGAAAATAAAAAGAGTAAAAAGCTTAATAATGATTGTTAATTCAAACAAACGTTTATCAATTTTGATCAATTCAACAAACGTTTGGGTGTTCTGTTGCAGTAATTACACCGTGAAAAGCAATTTTTGTTCCTGGGTAATGAGTGTTATTCTCTGATTGCTTATGTGTAAAAAGTATAGAAAACGGCTATTATTCCCTTCAAACTTTGCTTTTGTGGCCAGAATAGTGATATTCATATCGTAGGGATTGGATCAAAAAAGCCCCGTGTCCACTTTTTGGAAAAATAACATTTTTACATATTTACAAATGTTACATCAGTTTCTTACTTCAAAACAGCCTTATGTCCAAATACACTCATGAAAAGGCTATCATATCTGGAGATATTGACTTTCACTTCACGTAAATCAAATACAGAAACTTATGTCAAAAAGGCTTTAACTCCAAGTGCATTGATTCAAGAAAGCCTTTTGTCCTCGTGGTATAAATATAAGCAGAGCTGTGGAAAGAGTGCAAAATTACCAAAAAAGATTGTTACAGTCACCTTTTCTGTTTTTCTGCCATCAAAATGTAACTGTTCAAAATATTTAATTGCTCAAATCTCAAAACCATAAAAATGGACGTACGGCCTTTTTGATCCAATGCGACGATAAGTAATTGTTTTTCTTTCTTTATGTGCAAATTCGCCCGTTGTCCCATTGAAAATAAGTAGTTTTCAAATTATCATTGTTCTGGTCGCAAAAGCAAAGTTTGAAGGGAATAATTGACATTTTCTATACCTTTTAGACATAATCAATCAGAAAATAACACTTATTACCCAGGAACAAAAAAACGTTTTTAAAAAGTTGCACATTGTTATCTAACACATTTCGTTCACGTTGATTTTTGGGGAGTTAACTTGGGTTATAAGATACATCTGGGTACCAATTGAGGATTGAACTTAATACAGTAGCAAGATTATGCGAGATTATCCTTCTAACTGTTGCAGCTGACCAATATTTGCATTCACTATCCTTAATTCTTGTCTGGCACAAGGCGTGGTACACCGTGGGCGTCAAACTTAATACAGTTTTAACATTCTGCGAAACACGGTTTCTTTCATAGGTTTCCAATATGAGCGTTTACTATATTCAGTTTTGTTTGACACAAGATGTGGTACCCCCTGGGCACCGAACAATACAGTAGCAATGGTTTGCGAGACTAGGTTTCTATCTGTTATAGGTGACCAATTAATTTACCATCTTTAGTTTCGTCTGGCACAAGACATGGTTCCCCGTGGGGATTAAACCTAATGTTATGATATGCCGCCACAAAAAGGTTATTCCGGGGTCAAAAACCTGTGCGGAAATGTAAGTGACCCGCTCACCTTAAGAAATAGGTATATGCGTGGGTGTCCAACAAACAGGATGTGACACCTGCGTGGGCGTTCGAGAAACCTATAAAGCAGACCCGAACGGAGAGCAAGCCCCAAACAGAAAAACTCAGGACCCAGAAGAGACAGACATCAGCGGAGCCGGAAGGGCTGAGACCACTGTCCCTGTTGGGGACAGACTGACGGTTCTCCTTATCTCTCTCCCACTCTTCACTCTCCGACCTACGAAAATGTATGCTGTGAAATAAAATTATGTCTTATATTTTTACAAACGAGTCTACGAGTCCGTCCTTCCTTTCTATCCAAGTCCAGGACATTCACCCCATTATACAACACTAATACAGTAGCAACGCTCTGCGAGACCAGATATCTAACTGGCCGATACGTGGATTTACCATCTTTAGATTCGTCTGGCATCAGTGGGGGATCAAGCTTAAACCATTAGCAACGGTCTGCGAGAGGAGCTTTTCTACTCTGCGGTAGTCGTCCAATATGCTTACGCATCTATGTTTTATCTGATCCTATTATTACAAACAGAATGCTCGTGAAAAGTTTTCACCCAATGAAGTGGTAAAATCACATGAATAATATCCGAGTTGAAGTAAAGATAAATAAATGAATAATGAATTTAAAAAAGAAATGGATAAAACGTTTAAATGCAAAGAAGAAGAAAAACATTCTGAGAAATTAAGGAAGACACAAAAGCCAACAAATTAAACCAAAGCATTTAATGTCGATGAAGGGATAAACAGTCCGAGATAAAAACGCAAACGTAAATATAAAAATAAAAAATGGCTGCCCAAATACATAAAAACAAAATGGATGCCATATACATAAACACGATTGATCGAAACAAAATGCATTGACAGATGAACGAACGAAATACAAACAACAATATCGCAGGGGGAAGAAAGAGACAAGAAAAGAGTTTTTTCTTTTTCTTTCCTTTGCTTTGTGTAGATAATTTCTAATTTGTAAAACATCAAGCAACGATAAGAGAATCGGGGTTGGGCGTTGAAATGGAATATTAAAACGTTCATTAAAAGGCGAGATTTTGTCGTCTAATTAGAGGCGGGAATTTGTGTAAGAATTTTTTCTTATCTAAAGTCTCATCTTCTAGAATTGGTCAGGCATCATCTGGACATGGTTTTGCAATGGGACCTCTTACAACAATCGCTCATTGTCTATCCCGGCCGCCAGCAGCCATATTTTTTCCTTATCGATATTTTCATATCTACTCGTCTAGTCCTTACCCGTTTTTATCCGCCATATTTCGTTTTTTTCATTTCCATTTTTAAGCCCCCTCCCTCTCTCTCTCTCTTTTTATATATATATATTTTCATTTCCATTCTTAAGCCTCTGTATCTCTCTCTTTTTCTCCTTCTGTTTTTTTATTTAGTTTTTTATTTTAGTTTTTAAATCACTCCCTTTTCTTATCGTCTTCTTTTCCATAATCATCTCTTTCTTCTTCGTCTTTTTCTCATCGTCATTTTCTTTATAATCACCTATTTCTTCCATCTGATTTTTCCTTCTTTCTCGTCTTCTTCTTCTTCATCATCTTTTGCTCATCGTCACCTTCTCTTTTCTTTTTTCTGACCGTATTCTTCTTCTCCTTCTCCTTCTTCTTCATAATCCTCTTTTTCTTTTTTCTTATCTTGTTCTTCTTTCTCATCATTTTCTTCTTCGTCTTCTTCTTCTTCTTCTTCTTCTTCTTCTTCTTCATAATCATCTTTTTCTTTATTCTTTTCTTCTTCTTCGTCTTCTTCATCTTTTTCTTATCGTCATCTTCTTCATAATCATGTTTTCCTATTTTATCATCATCATCACCACCTTCTTCTTCTTCTTCTTCTTCTTCTTCTTCTTCTTCTTCCTCCCATATTTATACTTACCTTTCTAACTATCTTTCTTTTGCAATTTATTTATCATTTCTCTACTCTTCTTTCCCCTTTATTTCTCCGCTTTCTTCTTTAGCCTTTCTCTTTCACTACTCCCTTCCCCTCTAATACTCTCTCATTCTCTCGCTCTCTCTCACTTATTTTTTTTCATCCCCCGTCTCTATCACTCTCTCTCTATTTTATTCTTTCTTTTTTACCCCCTCCCCATTTTCGGCTCTTTTCTCCCCCTCCCCCCACCTCTCCTTTCCGATCTTTTGATTTCATCTTGTTTAATTGAGAATATTGTGCATTTATTTTTGTCTTTTGTTTGTTTAAGACGTTGGTTTCGCCCCATTTATTGTTTTCTTCTCCCCGCACCCACCCCGGCGCCCACTGTACGAGAGGGTTCTCCCTGTTTGATTCTTTAGTTCAATGCCAGATGGTCGCGTAATCATCACTTAATGTTCCTATTAAGAACAGAATTCAAAATGTCTGTTTTGTGAAATCCTGCCAAAGGGGGCAAGGGACAAGTGGGCGGGCCGGGCGGAGTCAGGGAGAAAGGGGTGCAGGGGTATTGCTCTCTCAGAGATGTGTGATTGTTAGTATTGTTATCGTCGTCAGAAGGGGTACCCGGCCTCCTCCTCCTCCTCCTCCGCCAACTCATTCGCTTCTATTTCTACCCTAGCTAGAGCAGCCGTAGTGGTGGTGGCGACAGGTTGACATATCCCCGGGGACAAGGAAGAAAGTGACAACAAAAAAACTTAACCGGGCGATGCAAAATAAAGAGAGAGATAAGAGATCAGAATCAATGCCAAGGTATCAGATCAGGGTAAAGCGTTTTATAGTCTAGTTTATTGAAACGTAAAGATGTCGATGCTATTGGACGCGATAAGTCCAGAACGAGGCTCTTAAGTGTTGTCAAAAGATGTCGTAATTATTCCGTAGATCAGCCTTTCTCAACCGGGGATCCAAGGAACCCCTAGGCTTTTTTGCGAAAGGTTGTTAGGGGTTCTGCGAAAATGTTATACCTGTAGGGGGGTGGGGTTAACCGGACGTTTCCGTCGCAGATATTTCGACCACGGACCTCGTTTTGTTTTTAAAGGAGAAAATGACTAACTACATGTAATTTATTCAAATGGTTCTTCGGACGATTGAACTCCTTCTTGTTATTTGTGTTGTAAACACGACGTTTCGGCCGATCCATTCTTCGGCCTTCGCCCTTTAAACATAATTTCTGTTTAACCCATCACACTCGGATTTTACACCTGAATAAATTGCATGTATTTTCTATAGTTTTGAGAAGGGTCATTAATATTCAAATGGTTCTTCGGACGATTGAACTCCTTCTTGTTATTTGTGTTGTAAACACGACGTTTCTGCCTATCCATTCTTCGGCCTTTGGATTTTATTTAAATTGAAATAGAATAATGCAATGTACAATAATTAGATAATCTATTTTTGTTGCTTAGTGTTTCATGAATCTCTTTTAAAAACTTTTTATAACTAATTTTTGTTTATATATTTTTATTCTGTATAAAAGGAAAATAAAACGTGTTAAGAAATGTCAGAAATTTCACACCCGCGCACACCCGATATTAAAATGGCGCATAATTAAAGAGAAATAAGAGAATTCAGGGGGGAAAAACAGAAGTAAATACATAAATTATATATATATATATAT
>VCCN01001623.1:2498520-2509739 GCA_006491835.1 Architeuthis dux
TAAATATAACCTATATTATGATATTTTTTCAAAGTTAAGCAATGGCCTATAGATGAATATGTTTACATGCAAATAAAATAGTTTGTGATGAATAAAAAAAAGAACAGCCTTTTTTTTTCTCATGGACAGGAAGTTCTCTTAATTATGATATATTAACGCGTCAAAATTACGGAAAGTAGGTTTCAAAAAAAAAAAACGTGGAAGAAATCGTCCAGATTTTGGCAGAGGAGAAAAAGAAGAGTCAAGAACAGATGTGAAAAGACAGAGGAAAGATTCAGAGAAGCATAAATGGCCAACGAATGAAGAAGAAAGAAAAAAAGGGAAACTTTTGTTGAGAATAACTTACAATGATGTGTTTACAATATGTTTGGGAGCCGCAAGGCATATCATTTCTATGACGGTACCGAATCTGGACTTAGATTTCAAGTGCACTCCATTAACCAACGCTATTTCGTACGCATTTCGCTTGGGAGAATCCTCTAGGTTAACAAGGCTTAAATGAAGCGACAACAAGACTGTACCATTTACAAGAATACCGACGGAATATATGGCTCACGGTAATGTTATGACGCGACTTAATAGAAGCATCATCAGGATGAAAACATGGAAACGGAGAGTACCGGTGTTTTTAATCAAACTAAACTTGGTGACTTGAAGCCGCGAGGAATTTCACAACGCTCTGGGAACACAATCATTATGAGGCCGTATCTCGGGCTATCAGACCTTCAGCTGGGGGCAATAGATCAAGGAATAGACATAGCCTCCTTTATAAAGATGTGTGTAGCATTTTCTAAAAGCAGAATGGAGGGGAATTATTTTTAGATTAGAATACAAAGTGAATCACAAACACGTCATTTATACGAGGAAGTAGCACACATCGGTCTTTATATAGAATCGTGAGAGGATGCTTTTGGCATCAAATCGTGAATTGATGACGTTAACCAAGAAAATAAAAGCCGGAGATTAAATTCAAATATATATAAAAAGAAAAGTTTATTCCATGAATTATTCAACCTTGTATTGTATCTTTGTTGTTTTTGCTCCAACGTTAGAGCCAGTGAGCTATCCGATGTTCTTGGTGTTGTCTAATGTTGTATTAAAATATAAATTAGCCATTATTCCAAGAATTATTCGGTGTAGTATCCTCACTCTTGTTGTTTATACCAGGCCTTCCCAAACTTTTGAATTACGGCCCCTTTTGTTTAAAAGAAATTTGTCTCGACCCCCACTCCCGTTTGGTAAAGGAAATTCGGGCCGTTCTCTGCCTGAGGGACCTCGCACATTTTCGGTAAAATCAACCGTTGGCGATTTTCGCTACGAAAGACCAGACGCGTAAAAATCTCCTACTTTAGAAAACTGCTTACGAGATTTTTCTTCGGAGGAAACCTTAGACAATTTCTTCTTCTTTTATGAAAAGTCTTAAACTACGTTTTATTTATTCTTTCAGTGGAACCAAATTGGATAGTGAAATGGACGACTCGGAATAAAAGGAAATTATTCACATATATTTAACAACAATAATTAGGTAGTTTGTTTTCTTTTAACAACAATAATTAGGTAGTTTTTTTCGGTCAAGAATTCAAATAAATAAGAATCAGCAGCAGCTATTGAGTTTTAAAAAATCAAATTCAAAATCAATGTTGTTAATATACGAAAGAATTGAATTAAAAAAATACAAAAAATATACAAAAATCTTTTCTTAAAGGAATAGAAAAAACTCATCTCAAAAGCAACGTTTCCTCTGAAGAAAATTCAAATTCAAAATTAGCGTTAATATAAAAATATTTAAAAAAAATCTTTTCTCCCTGAGGCAAAACAGTGTTGAAATTCATCGCAGCCCTCATTTCTTTTTTATAAAAACAATAAAAACTAACATTTCTCGATTTTTAAATATACATTTATTACAAACAAAAAAATACCTTCAGTGAGAAGGATGTGCTTGCTTATTTTTGCACAACAAATCAAATCTTTGTTTAATACTGGAGCAATGTTTTTGTTTTAATTCCAGGCAACACCGAAAATGCTGATTCGGACAAATACGTTGTGACAAATGGTAGAAGGGTTGGATATTTGGGCGGGGGTCACATATTTGACCCCCACAGCTGTTGAAAGTTGTGGACAGGATATCGACTGCAAGGTGTCGGGGACCGGAAGACACATCTGGTGTTCAGAGGTCATAAACAGGATATTGACTGAACTTGCAGCTGATGAGTCTTCCTTTTTCTCCAAGTTCGGGAGGATTTTCCTCCCGCAGACCAAGGGGAATAACAACAGAAGGCTTTCAATCGGTAATTCGGACGACATTGGAAATTCAGCAGGAACACCAAGCCAAAAAGCATTTAAGGTTTTCATAGAAAATTCAAGCCTGAGAGTTCTGAAAGTTCTGCATATTCTTCCTGAGCCTGTAAGGGAAGATGTTTTACGCGCTCTATTTCAACTGTGAACGGATTTTGGATCCACTCGAACTGGTTATTGTCTAATTCGTCTAATTCTGGCAAAAATATATTTCTGGAAATTGCTTTCTAGACTCTCCAGGTGATCAATTTGCTTGATCAAATCAAAATCCGATGCATTTTCAAAAATAAAATCATTTGTATATGAAAACATTTCTAATTCATCATTTTCTATTTTGTATTTCCATGTGTTTAATTTTTTTTATGAAAGCTTGAATTTTAGATTTGAGTAGGAAAATATTTGTATTCTCTCCTTGTAAAGACATAATAAGTTCATTAAGTTTTCAAAAAATATCCGACATGTAGCATAATTTGCATAACCAATCTTCTTTGTTAAACAAATCTGAATTTTGTCCCGACAGGAATATCATACATAATAGCTGTTTCAAAGCTCGTCCATTTAAGAACCATCGCACTTCTGTTCTCAATAAAGGTTTGCTGAAATTGGATTTCATTTCGATACAGAGATGTGCGAAGAGGCGACTGTTGAATGCACGACTTTTAATAAAGTTATTAATTTTAATTTAATTCAGATCTGCATAAATGTTCTTAGACATTAACGCCTCTCAGTAAATCATGCAATGAGTGAAAGTAATGGGATCTTTGCTTACAGATTTGACTCTAACTTGAAATCCAATTTTCCTCTCTGTCATAGATGCTGCACCATCAGTACATACTCAATCGTAGTTATTCCATTCAAGGTCAACTTCTCTGAATAAATAATTTCACCTGTCGTACGTCCATTTAACGATCGACAGAACAACAAGTCTTCGTGGGCACTATTCTCATAACAACACCTGGCATATCCCAATAATTGTTCTGAGGTTGTAATATCAGTCATTTCACAGGGTGTGTTGCCTGGAGCAAAACAGATGATATTCTGAAGGTGAAAGATCTGGAGAATAGACCGCATGTAGAAGAACTTCCCATCTCAGCTCCTTAATCAGTTATCTACCACTGTGCAACAGATGGCGAATGGAGATTTGCAAATACGAACCAAATAGTAACAATACCAATAACGAAAGAGTTATTATTACTTGTACTGCGTGCTGAAGTGGAGAAGGGTATGATAGTGAAGAATTGTACCATAGTTTACACGAGTTCTTCCTAAAGTTGGCTTGGACAGTTCGTTAAGCATTTGTAGTAATATTGAAGCACGAGTAGTTTATATAGTCTGCTCAGGCTGCTATACCATCGGGTCACTGCTCTGACGGGGTCAGCAGAACCCCAAAACGTACATCTGCTCATGTAGGAGGGAACCAGGGCCTGTACCTAAAGCTGCAGACAGTCGTACTCTCATAAGGATCTGTTCACAAGTTGTAGACAGCCGCACTATCATGAAGGTCTATGGTCTACGTTACAGGCAGCCACTCCGTCCCCCCCAAAGGGTCGGTAGAACCCTACAGCCAGTTCAGGCTACTACTAACTACGGGATGCTTATACTCTGTCTAAACACAGTTCAGCCTTACTGTCGGAACATTCCCGCAAGGGGGTGACAGACCCCCGTAGCTAGCTCGGACATCTGCCAGGAGAAGGACACTCCTGCCAAACATACGACCTATGAGCCCTGCTTCACCTTAAAACTATACTGCTCAGGCTGGAGTTTTACTCCGCACGTTGGTCCCGCCGTCTCTGGACGCAACGCCGTGGAGGGCCATCCCCAAAATCTTCGTTCGCGAAGCCAAGTCATTCATTCATTCATAGTTTACACAGCATTAATGTGCATTTGACAGATTGGTGAGTAGTGTTGATGTGAGTAGCAGGAGTGTGGATAGTGTGACTAAATCTATTAACCTCAGGGGCCATTGTCACTTCTGAAAAGCCTAGTTGAGAGTCCTGTTCTTAAAGTTTAAGAGAGGCTTGAAACAGCATTTCAGAAAATCGTCCCCAGCAGTGATTCTGATTCCAATTGGGACAGAACATATTTATAGCGTTTTCTCGCCAATTTCTGTTAGCTCCTGGAACTTGCTGTTTCGATCGTATCCATTTGTAAAAACTAGTATTTGTCATTTGACTTCCGATATTCGTAGAGTGAAAACGGACGCTGTATGATTACCGTAAAAAAGACATAGCCTAGAAAAGCCATACTGAACCAGTGTAACACATTCCATAATGGCGTGATCCTTCTGGACTGTTTGTTCTCTAATTAGTCGGGAAGGGGCGAGGCTTTACCGTTTATGTCCAAGATTATGAAACTTGTTTTTCACAAACGTTATCCAAAATCCACCATGTCTAATGGAAACAACTGATATCTTGGGGATCGTAAAGTAAACACTAAACGCCTAGATAAGGATTTTCAATTGAATTATGTAGCGTTAATCTCTAGTTGAAAAATAGGTAGAGAGAAACCTCAATTATCCGAATTTCTGATTATCCAAACAAGATTTTAAGGTCCTGTAATTGTGTTCAGTATGGCTTCCATTCTTTATGCTCAGATCAGTTATCCGAACAATATCGAAACAAAATACCCATCTCGTTCGGAAAATCGATCAACCGGAATTAAAATAAAAGGATAATTAAAATAAACCGGGATTTAAGCGACCCATAATGATTAAGGATTAAACAATCCTAACACTTTTTAACACGTTTATGTTCCGGCTATTTACTGACTCACTGACTGACTGGCTTTGCTGGGCGGTAAAAACTAAATTAAACACGCGAGCGGTTGACGACATATCTCGCGAAAAAATTCTTTATGTTCATGTAGGGTCGGATTATACTATAAGGCTGAGTAGGCTTAAGCCCAGTGGCCCGTAGCTAACAGGGGTCCAGGAAATTCTGGGATATTCATATTGTTCTTAATTTTATTTTTGACAGGACCATAGCCGATTTAGCCTATACGCAAACTACGCTACGCCGTAGTAGTAGTAGTAGTAGTAGTAGTAGTAGTAGTAGTAGTAGTAGTAGTGATACATTTCTAAATTGCTATTTATTTTGAGTTCCCTTCAATGTCTTGCATTAAACGAACTCAAAATAAATAGCAATTTAGAAATGTATCACTACTACTACTACAGGGAAAATGAATTAAACAATAAAACTGCCAAAATAGGAACATTCCTTGATGTGAAGTCTGAGCGCTCACTATAATTGTTAAGATATTGTTAATAATATCTTAAAACTTAATACACATGTCCTAACAAATGAATGTATTACACATTAGCACATAACAATCCACTTTATTCATACGATTGACAGATCGCATTACTTACTTAAAATTATACACGAAACGGGGGCAGGGATAATGATGGTTCAAGATGGGGGGGGGGGGCACATATTGCTAATAGCCTAGTGGCCCTGGTATAGGTTATTCGAAGAATATCGAAACAAAATACCCATCTCGGAAAATCGAAATTTCTCTGTATTGGCTACAAAATCTGAGGCCAAATTTTAATACGGTTCGAACACCGATTGATGGTGCTGCAAGCCCGCATTGAAGCCCACCGTCAATACGGAACAGTTGTTGATTCTTGTCTGCAGGTTGCGGTGGTGAGCCCTTTATAGCATTAGAGTCATTAAATAAGGCTTTACGGTCGGCTGCTAGTTAATTACTGATTATAGCGAGTCGTCTGCTTTTTTTTAAAGAAAATGGCGGCATAGACAGATTGGCTGCTAAGGAGAGAAACGTGGGAGGAGTACAATGGGACAAGGAAAGAGAAAGAAACTAAAGCGAACAGAGAGGGGGAAACGGAGAGAAGGGTCTTTTAAAAGATGGGAGGTGTCGTGACAGAGAGTTAAAAGCGAGCTTAACAAGAAGAAATATAGAAAGAGAAAGAACGAACGCGAACAGAGAGGGGGAAATGGAAAGAAAGGTATTTAAAAGGGAGGTGGGGTGATTTTAACAGAGAGTTTAACTAGAAATATAGTGAGGGGGAAGGAGAGCTTAATTCGTTGTTTGTGCATATGAGAGAGAGAGAGAGAGAGAGAGATTCTGGAAGTAAACAGAGGGGGGAAATGGAAAGAAAGGTTTTGTTGTCATAACAGAGAGTTAAAAGCGAGTTTAACCAAAATAGATATATAGAGAGAAGGAAAGGAGAGCTAATTTGCTGTTTTTGCGTGCGAGTGGGCGAGAGAGAGAGAGACAGAGAGAAAGAAACAGAGAGAGAGAGAGAGGGTAGGGGGGAGAAAAAGAAACAGAGAAAGAGAAAGAACTAAAGCAAAAAGGAAGGGGGAAATGGAAAGAAAGGTTTTCAAAGGGAGGAGATGTCATAATATAAATTAAAAGCGAGTTTAGCAAGAAGAAATATATATATAGAGAAGGAAAGGATATCTAATTTGTTGTTTTTGCGTGTGAGTAGGCGAGAGAGAGAGAGGGGGCGGAGAGAGAGAGAGATTCTGGAAGTAAACAGAGAGGGGGGAAGGAAAGAAAGGTTTTAAAAGGGAGGTGTTGTCATAACAGAGAGTTAAAAGCGAGTTTAAACAAAATAAATATAGAGAGAGAAGGAAAGGAGAGCTGCGTGCGAGTGGGCGAGAGAGAGAGAGAGAGAGAGAGAGAGAGAGAGAGAGAGAGAGAGAGAGAGAGAGAGAGAAAGTAGAATGAAGGTGAGGCGTGTCATGGTGGCTAGCAGAAATGGGAGGAGACTTAGAGAAAGAAGAGCTGGTGGGGGATCAAGAAGATGGGGCCTTGAAGGGTATAGGCGTCATAGAAAAGACGAGGCCGTCCCTTAAGATCTTTTTCTCTACACGGTTAATTAACATCATAAAGAAGCCGATCACCCGGAATCAAAATAAAAGGATTTCAAAGCAACCGGGACTTAAGCGACCCATAATGAAGTGTTTACAAAGGATTAAACAATCCTAACACTTTTTGTTTCAGCTCCGGTCTCAAGGCTTCCATCCATGGCAGACGGGATCAAAGAGAAGTCTCCAACATTCACGAAATGTGCACACGAATCAAACGCCATTTTAACTCACACGTTTATGTTCCGGCTATTTACCGACTGACTGGCCTTGCTGGGCGGTCAAAAGTAAATTAAACACGCGATCGGTTGACGAGATATCTCGCGAAAAGATTCTTTATGTTTATGCAAGGCCGGATCATCAAGGCTGGCTAGGCTTATGCGTTAGGCGCCCCTAGCTAACAGGGGTCCGGAAAGATTCTGGGATATTTATATTTTTCTTAATATTATTTTCCCCAGGACCATAGCTGGATTAGCCTATACGCAAACTACTCTACGGTGTAGGGCCCAAAATAAATAGCAATTTAGAAATGTATCGCTACTACAACAGGGAAACAATAAAACTGTCAAAATAAAAACATTCCCTGATGTGAAGTCTGAGCGCTCACTATAATTGTTAAGATATTATCTTTAAAAAAGTAAATAATAATTAATAAAAATGTCCTAACAAATATCTCTTTAAAAAGTGGAATGAATATATTACACATTAGCACATAACAATCCACTTTATTCACATGAATGACAGATCGCATTACTTACTTAAAATTATACACGAAACCCACCGTCAATACGGAACAGCGATGGGGGCCCCATATTGCTAATAGGCTAGGGGCCCCGGTATAGGTTAATCTGGCCCTGGGTTCATGTTACTTTTCACTTTGTGAATTGGATGTAATGCTAATCCTTGGTCTTACGAATGTGGAATATGGTAGTTAAACACATCATACAAAGGCTCCAAAAAGTCATACAACCGCTCAAAAAGTGTAAGTATAAAATGTATTGATCAGTTATCAACGCAATAATGAAGTTATATTGCACACCATTAATTCGTTTAGGTACAAAAAAGGTCTGAATTTAAAAAAAAAACAAGCGGGCACAAAATAGTGACCAATTTAACATAAACTTACATTGCATATTGCATAGTTCAATATGCAATGTAAGTTTATGCTAAATTGGTCACTATTTTGTACCCGCTCTAAAAACCTATTTAGGGGGGAGATTTTCAAAAAGCAAAAAATAATTTCCCCTACTCATTGAGGGGTGTGTATGAAAAGTTTCAAGTTTCTACTATAAACGGTTAGGGTTGGGCGAAGTCCCGATACATAGATAGATACATATAAATGTCAGAACACATGAATAACCTAAACCCAGCAATAAACCAGTGTTGTGGATAGCGGTGATTAATACGCTATAAGAAAACTGGCCGTTGTTAAGGTTTGAAATGGTAGATACATCTTCCTATTCATGTAATTGAAGAAGCCGTTCTTCTAACGATTGTGCGGATTCTCGACACAACTTTGATTAAATCTGTGCTTAAAGCAGGTTTGATAGTAAAGATATAAAGATTGTGTGGTTCATGTTACTTTTCACGTCGTAAATTGCACATCGTGAATTCGTTTCGGTAC
Source organism: Architeuthis dux (assembly GCA_006491835.1). Taxonomy (NCBI): domain Eukaryota; kingdom Metazoa; phylum Mollusca; class Cephalopoda; order Oegopsida; family Architeuthidae; genus Architeuthis; species Architeuthis dux. Next base: position 2,507,275 of record VCCN01001623.1, read on the forward strand.
GACGGAAACAGTGCATCCGTCGTGCCAAACAGTTATCATAATTTCTTTTAGAAGCGCATCCAGAGATTGTCGACATTCTGGGTGTCTGATAAAGAACAAATTAATGGCTTTTAACTTAAGCCTTTGTATGGTTTTTACAGACTTTGTATGCTGTGTTTATCTAGCACACTCGTAAGACCAAGGATTAGTATTACCTCCAATCTACGACGTGAAAAGAACCACGAACCTTTCTTTGTCCTCGGTCTTTTTACTCTGACAGTGAATTGGATACTGAGGCAATGCAATTCATAGATGGTAATACAGGCAATGGAGATAAGGTTTTCGTATAAGACATTGTGTACCTATAGTAAGCTAATCTTACAGACTAATTCACTAGAGTTCGAATCTCACTATTGTGGTTTTGTTTATTTACTAAGTTATGTTTAGTAAATAACCACACACAAGGTCTACGAGAGGAATTTTATATGACGGAGCAAAGCTGTTTTCGGGGCCCCAGAAACACTCTGCACAAACAGCCTCGTCTTTTAGCCATCTTGTTTTCATCTGCTATAACCTTTTCAGCACACCATACTATATTCGCTCGCTGGTAAACGATGCACTGAAGCTATTCTATCAATGGGCATAGAGCATCGACTTATATGTTTCGATACACAGTTCTACCCAAGAAACTCTCGCGCCCCCCTTTGGTCATTCGGGCAGTGGCGGGGGTGGGGGATTCCAGACCGCCAACTTCTTCAAGACCGACCCTCGTAATGAAAGAGAAATGAAGAGAAAACCGTGATGGTGGGGTAGGGTGATGCTAGTCCAATAGGAAGAACAGAAATAAACATAAAATATTTTTAAAATCGTCACACCTCACCAGAAGGTTATATTTTGACAACAATTTAGCACCATTTCTTTAGCAATTTTTGCTAATGTTTAACTATTCTTAACCATTTTCTTTAGATTAGTTTTTAGCCATTTCAATGGTCATAAAATGGCTAACAATGGCTCTTTTTAGAGCATTTTGGCGTTTTTTGACGCTTTTCGAGGTTGATTTAGCGCAAGAAATCTTTTTGAGTTAGCAACACAGCCTGAACCCCCCTCCCAGAATCCTAAAATGGCTAACAATGACCAGAATCTTTGACCTGGTTCCGTCGCTGCCTTCGGGCTCCGGAGCAATACACAAATGCTCCTTTCGTCGAGTAATGTTAAGGATGCTAGACTTGAGTGCCATTGATCGAGTTGTGAGTTCGAACTCACTAAATGCATCATAAATCTGACCCTGTCTTAGACTAATCTAGACGTAATCAATATTTAAGGGGACTGTCGAAAAGCGATTCTTAGTAAGCTTGTTTCGTAGGTCACAGCGAGTGTCGAGCGTTCGATCCTCAATATTCTCTGGCTAAGCTGATTAAAAAAGAAAACTTTAAAAAAATAGGTCCGGTTAGTCACTCAATAGAAACCGTCACATGAACGACATCTTTTGGCAACATGCCGTTTTGGTGGTGATCAATTAAGAAATTGGGAAAAAGGTGTGATTAATGAATAAGTTTCTTCTTTCGCCTTTTTTCAAAAATAAAACAAGAGTGATCACTGCGGGACACAGACCAAGGGAGCAATTTAGGATAAACTTACATTGCAAATTGAACCCCCGACTAAGAACCTATCTTGGGAGAAATTAAAAAACACAATCAGGAGTACATTTTTAAATGTTCAGCCCTTTGGCTCCATTGGTGAGATCTGTACGCGTGACACATCGATAGATAGTTAAATTAATAGATAGATAGCAAGCCAGCCAGCTAGACTCACTTGAAAACTAAAGAAACCTATATTGACAGTTTTGGTGAGAGTTTTGGTTGACGGTTTCGAAAAACATTAAAAATACGTGGGAACCTATCGTAAAGCGATGGTTAGTAAGCTAGTTTCGAAGAATTCGCAACCGGGGGATACCCCCAAGGGGGAATTTAGGTAGTCCAAGAGGGGAATGAGGCTAAATTGGAATTCCAAATGATGTGTTCCTAATTATTTTCGCTTGATTTCTTTGAGTAACAAATACACAGCACAAATACACAGCTGTACAATTATAAAATTAAACTAATTCTTAGTATGAAGCTGTCTAATTATACATAAAATAAAGTTATTCAATTCTTTGTTGCAACTTAATAAATGGAGGGGGGGGATACTAGTAATCTTATTGACAAAAGTGGGGAATGACTAGAAAAGGTTGCGAAATAAAGTTATAATTTGAAATTATTCTTTGTTGCAACTTAATAAATTGGAGGGGGGATTTGGATAGTCCAAGTGGGGAATAAGGTTATTAGATAAAAATAAAAGTCCAGTCTAAAAATAGGGTTTTCTGCACTTCTATCTATCTATCGCTCCAAGTTGAGAAGGATTTAAGATGTGCTCTCTCATTGATAGACCCACAAATCGTAGCAAGTAACAAAAGAGATCACATTGATGTGTATATCAGTTACGATAGC
>VCCN01001623.1:2521226-2532862 GCA_006491835.1 Architeuthis dux
TTTTCAAAAAACAAGCGTGAACGCTGCCGGACAAAAATTAAGTTACGAAAAAATTAAGGGACCAATTTAGCACAAAATTATATTATAAATTGAACCAATTTATAATATAATTGTGTGCTAAATTGGTCCCTTAATTTTTGTCAGGCAGCGTTCACGCTTGTTTTTTCTTGAGAATTCGGATTTATTTTTTATTGATCACTGCCCAACAAAGGGCGAGAGAAGTAACTTATTCATTGATTACACCCTTTTTCAATTTTTTTTAATTGATCACTCCCAACACGGCATACTGCCAAATGACGTTGGTCGCCTGACGGTTTCTATTGAGTGACTAACCAGACCTGTCTAATTATTATTATCGCTGGAGACGTTCTCAATATTATGATATTTGATTTGTGCAAAAGAATGGAACACTAGAATAGGGGAATAGATGATAATTATGATAGCGACTGTACCTGTCCTGTCAAAAAATGCCGGCCTTGGGGAAATTAATATTTTGTTAAGTCCTTTCTGTACCAACTGTAAAAATGAAATGAATTAGTCAGAAACATTTCAGTAGTCAATGGAACAAAGGTTTTCTATCAGCATATTGATTGACGCAGGAGTTTCAGTTATATAGAACCCAGACTTTGGAATCAGAGATTAATACATTTTAATCGAAAATAAAAAAGAAATCAAGAAAAGCATTTTTTTCTTTAAGTTTTGTTTATTAATATTCCGGACATGTTTCTGTAAATTGGTTGCGATAAGAGCCGGATGATGTCAAATGTTTTTACACTTTGCTATCATGTTTTTTTTTATTTACAATAGTCGAACTCATTCAATGCATGAGGTTTTTTTCATATGATATCTGGAACATACATACATTGGTTGGTTTTAAATCAAAGATTTCCGAGACTTTCATAATTAACAACTTCTCTCACATGAGTTTACAGTTACGTTATTTGTTCGGTGTTTCGTCCTTTTGAATTTCCACGCTTTCATTATACGTAGTTGGTGTTCTTATGACGTCTAATGATGAAATATACCCTTGTATATGCGAAACCTGGAAATTAACCAAACGAGCTGAAAACCAACTCAGAATAGCACAGAGAGACATGGAAAGAACAATGCTAGGGGTAACTCTAAGAGATAGAAAAAGATCAACATGGATCAGAGAAAGGACTAGAGTAAAGGATATTAAGCAACAAAAGTGGAGATGGGCCGGTCACCTAGGGAGAAGAGATGACAATAGATGGGGTAAAAGACTAACAGATTGGTGCCCATGGGATAGTAAAAGAAGTAGGAAACGACCAGACACAAGATGGATGGACGAGATAGAAAGGTTTGCCGGTAAGACTTAGCAGAGATTAGCACAAGATAGGTTGTCATGGAAGGAGATGGGAAAGGCCTTCGTCCAGCAGTGGACTTATAACGGCTGCTGATGTCTGGTTAAGTACGACGGACAAGGAACATCTTGTTAATTTTTTATATCGCAAAGTGAACCCCCACTAAAAACCTATTTAGGGGGGAAACGTTTTTTCTAGACATAATAAGGATTAAATGTTGGAATTGTCAGTCCTCTAGCTCTATTGGTGTGACCTGTACGCGTGATACATACATACATACATAGCCAGCCAGACCAACTTGAAAACTGAAGAAACCTATGTTAACAGTTTTGATGACAGTTTTGGTTGTCGGTTTCTAATACGGATTAATCTATATAATTCACATCCATCTCTAACTATAATTTAACTAATCTATAATTTATTTCCAACCCAACGGCGATGATGTGTTAATATCTCATAGCAATAGAAGGTTTATGTAGTAATAATAGAAGTAATGGGGGTTTTCTGAACATTATCAAAGTAATTGTAGTATTGATAAGCTTAGAGCAGCACAATATCAAATAGAAAGATTGTGCTGCGCCAATTTTCCAAATGACGGCCTTGGAAATCAGCATTCAAAATGTGCCCTTTGATATTTCCCAAGTTTTGCTTAGTACGACACAATGTCAGTTAAGGGAGAAATTCAGGTAGGAATATTGTGTAACGCTAATATTCCAAGTTGGAATGGTCTGTGTACTTTGAGAATCAATATTTAAAATATTAGACAGATGAACAGGCTGAGATAGATAGATAAATAGATAGATAGATAGGGAAAAGTCTTATATACATACATACATATCTTTTATGCATGTCTGGTTAAATACGACGGACGAGGAACATCTAATTATTTTTTTTATTAAATTTGTCTTGTTTCCGTACAAGAGAACGTGTGTTTGGATCCATGGAATGTAGTGTTTGTCCAAGTGTTGTACCGACCGCTTTCGGCTAAACAATTAGCCATTTTCAAGGTCTTGATGATTCCTCAATTGTTTAATCAGTGTATTGGTTTAGCGTGCTAATGTGATGTTTTGAGTGTATTCTAAGTTGGAAAATACATTTAAAACTCCCTGACCCTGATCAAAGAAAATTCTATTTAGTGTAGGATTCCTCTTTGAAGATTGTAAGTCTTTTTCTGCAATTCTCCATGCATAATGAATTAATTAAATAAAGTATACACACGTTCTCTTGTACGGAAACAAGAAAGATTTAATAAAAAAATTAACAAGATATATCTGGCTGCGTGGTATGTCGACACCGACTAATGACATCGACTTGCGTTATTTATGACTTCCACATTTTTCTGATTCATCACTTCCGGAACAAAACGCAGATCATTACGAACGGTTTGCATAATCAATGTCGCAGTTAGCTTGAGCAAGTGGCACACCCATCAAATCATTCATTTCTCCTGTGAAATCAGATGCTAAGCTTAGTAAACAGGTTTGGTTAGTCACTCAATAGAAACCGTCTCGTGACCAACATCCTTTGGCAGCATGTCGTGTTGGGGGTGATTAATAAGCAAGACATTGCTAGTGAGTCTGTTTAGAACTGGGTACTTCAATGTTGCAGCCTTTTACCAGACTAGACTGGTAAATATCTTCGGGTTATTGATTTAAAGTGATGGCTCAGATGCTCGTCTTCTAAGGAACTTCTTGCAAATTTATTTCTCTTTCAATCGACGTGGCCTTGTGTCAGACGAGGTTAAGCCTAGTAAATATTAGTACTTCCCGTACTACAGACGTTTCAAGTAATGAAAATAACAACGAAACAACAAAAAGAATTAAAGTACTCAATGAGGACACAATATAATTGTTATTCAACTTTTATTTTCGACGATTACCCCTGTAAGAATTGTTGGGTTAGTGAAATCGACGAGCTAAGTTAAAGTTTGGATAGAAAAGACCAACACCTTCCTTACACACCAGTTTTGACATTGTGTCGTATTTCTCTATGCTATTTTTGTAAAAGTATCAATGAGAATACATAAAAACAGTTTGTTTATTCAAATACTTACGAGTATTACTTTCTATAGGGTACTGCTCATAAGTATTTGAACAAGAACACAATCTGTTTTTCATTGCCTATGATTGCGGATTTTGAGTAAGGCGGGGATCCAAATTAACTCACTAGTTTGGCAACTCTTCCATATAACAATGTCAGTTCACTTTTTTAAATCCCTTTGATCGATTCTGAACAAGATTTTAGAAGGATAGAAACAAAAAACTTGCTTTTTTTCATTTAACAATTTAATTCTATTAAAAAACATTTTCCAGAGATTTAGCAACCAGATCCACAAAACATTACTAAATGCATGTCTTGTTATGTTGATTGCAAAACATTTGGTCCTTCTTCCGTAATATTCCTGTTTTAAACTCTCAACATCAAGAGATTAGAAGCAAAATGTCTGTTTGTTCAAATACTTATGACTTTTTACCTTGAAATTTGGCCCCAGTTACTCGACTCATACACGAGTATCTGCGGTTACAATAATGACGATGGCGGTTTTATAGAAAACAGAGAGTCTTGGGAACTCGACTTCTACACGAGTACAGGTCTGGTTAGTCACTCAATAGAAACCGCCATGTGACCAACATCTTTTGGCATCATGCCATGTTGGGGGTGATCAATTAAAAAAATGGGAAAAGAGGTGATCAATTAATAAGTTACTTCTCTCGCCTTTTGTTGGATAAAAAAAAACAAGCGTGAACGCAGCCGGACACAAACTAAGGGACCAATTTAGCATAAACGTACATTGTGAATTGAACCCACAACTAAAAACCTATTTGGGCGTTATTTCTAGACTTAATAAGGAGTAAATGTTTAAATTCTCAACCCTGTAGCTCCATTGGTGTGGCGCGATAGATAGATAGATAGATAGATAGCCAGCCAGCCAGATCCACTTAGAAACTAAAGAAACCTATGTCGACCGAGGTTGTATAGAAAACAGATGGTCTTAGCAACTCGATTTATACACGAGTATCTTTGGTTACACTAATGACGACGGTGGTTGTATAGAAAACAGAGTAACTCGACTCATACCCTAGTGTATGCGGTAACACTAATGACGCCAGTGGTTGCATAGAAAACAGAATAACTCGATTCATAGCCGAATGTCTGCGGTAACGCTAATGACACCAGTGGTTGTATAGAAAACAGTAACTCGACCCATACACGAGTTTCTGCGGTAATAATAATGACGCCAGTGGTTGCATAGAAAACAGAGTAACTCGATTCATACCCTAGTGTCTGCGGTAACAATAATGACGCCGGTGGTTGTATGGTTACTCGACTTATATCCGAGTATCTGCGGTTACAATAATGACTTCGGTGGTTGCATAGAAAAACAGAAAGTGGCTGTTCGTTTCGTTTTGCGTAGACACGGAGAAAGAAAAACAAGTTATTTGGCTTTTTTCCCCCAATCTAATCAGTTGATCAGCCAGTCCTTGAATGTCAATTGATTTCAGCTTCGCAAATTAACGGTGAGGTGTTTATTTTGCGATTACGGAATGTTTGAGAAATTATGAGACATGAATCAGAGGCTTTTTGGGAATGTTATCGGCACTGCGCTAAATATTTGAAATGTTGTTCTTTTTGATCTCCATAAGATTAACAGAAGCAGAAAGACGAGAAACACACTCGGTGTTCCTTATCAATATCGTTAGACAAATAAACAGATTTCTTATTGCTAAATTATACGTATAATTCAGTCCTTAGCTGTGTAAGTAGGCCGACAGTCTACGTACATGTGTGAAGAGATATGTTAGCGTCTGCTTTGTATGTAGGTAGATTGTGTATGTATATCTGTTAGTACAAGTTGTGTATATAGGTAGGCAATATATGAATGTAGAGATATATTAGTGTGTACTTCGTATGTAGGTAGTACATGTGTGTATATCTGTTATGGATGTACAAGCTGTGTATATAGGTAGACACTATATGAATGTAGAAGATATATTACTGTGTGCTCTGTACTGAGGTAGCTAGTGTATGTATATATGTTATAGATGTACAAGCTGTGTATATAGGTAGACAATATATGAATGTAGATATATTAGTGTGGGCTTTATACAGAGGTAGATAGTGTATGGCTTTCTAATATAGATATACTCGTGTTTTAGCCAATTTATGTGTGTGTAGATATATTAGTGTCTGCTTTGTATGTAGGTAGGCTAAGTGTATGTGTATCTATAGCAGACGTATTTGTGTTAGCTATGTAAATAGTACGTGTATATATATGTGTGTAAATATATTAGCGTCTGCTTTTTATGTAGGTAGTACGTGTGTGTATAGATATATTGGTGTGTGCTTTGTACAGAGGTAGATAGTGTATGTATATCTGTTATAGATGTACAAGCTGTGTATATAGGTAGACAATATATGAATGTACAGATATATTAGTGCGTGCTTTTTATGTAGGTATTACATGTGTGTATGTATGTAAGTATATTGTGCATGTATATTTGTTATGGATATACAAGTACAATGTGTCTATATATGTAGACAATATATGAATGTAGATATATATTAGTGCGTGCTTTGTATGTAGGTAGATAGTGTATGGGTTTCTAATATAGATATACTCGTGTTTAACCAATGTATGTGTGCATAAATATATTAGTGTTTGCTTTGTATGTAGTGCATGTGTATCTATAACAGACATACATGTGTTAGCGATGTATATAGATAGACAATGTATGTGTAGATATATCAGTGTCTGCTTTTATATAGGTAGATTGTGGTAGAGGTAATTTGACAATGTGGAAATGAAAGATTGAGAAAAGCGTGTTACGTCTCAAACATATTTATTATCATCTTTCAATTCCACATTGTCAAATTACCTCTACCATTCTGTCGGATTACCATACATCCACATAACAGACCTAGGTAGATTGTGTGTGCGTCTCTACATACATGATGGTGTTAGCTGTGTATATAGATAGCCAATGTGTGTGTGTAGAGATATATTACTGCGTGCTTTGTATGTAGGTAGATTATGTATGTGTATCTATCATAGACATAAATATGTATATAGCTAGACAATATATGTGTGTGTAGATATACACGTATACTTTGATAAGTGCGGTTAATTCGTTCCAAATATATTACTGTGTGCTTTATATATAGTTAGGCAATTTATGTGTATCTATTATATATATATACTCAATATTATGCATGTATAGTTAAATACAACGGACAAGGAACATCTTGTTATTTTTTATTATTTTTTCTTGTTTCCGTACAAGAGAACGTATGTTTGGATCCATGGAGTGTAATAGTTGTCCAAAAGTGTTATCTTACCAAGCGCTTTCGGCTAAACAATTAGCCATTTTCAAGGTCTTTGACAAATCCAGCATTATTTCAACCACGGTGTATTTAGCTTAGCCATTAGTGTGTGATGTTTTAAGTAGTGGGAAAAGTTCATTCTAAGTTGGGAGGGGTTTCAATTGCAAAATACATTCAAAACTCCCTGACCCTGGCCGAAGAAGATGTTATTCAGTGGTGGATTCCTCTTTTTAATAACTAAGGCTTCCAAGTTTATTAGTCTTTTTTGCAATTCATCCTGTATAATATATGAGTGTTGTTTACAAGGATCTCACGTATAGGGGTTTCCAAAGGCATATGTATATTTATATGTTGTCTTATGGCACTTTTGTCCAATAGGTCGCAAGTTAGGCGTCTGGATAAGGTGGTAGTTGTGTGTCCAACGTAGGCATTTAGGAGTTGTTCTTGATAAGGAACACAGTCCCCCAAAGGGCAGGTGAACTCATAAACGACGTTCGCCTGATTACTTGAAGATATTTGTCGAGACTGGTTGTTGCTAATAATGAGATTAGCAGTTTTACCTTTTTATTTTATAGCAGACTATTAATTTAAAACTGATTTCAGGTTCAACGGAGGAGGTGCATTGTTGTATTATTCGTCTGATAGTGGATTCATCGTGTTTGTAATTTTGGTGAAATTGGTTACAGTTGAAAAGATTTATAGTTTTTGGTGTTTCTGTGTTCTGTCGTGTTGTCATAGAGTTTCTTTAGAAACAATTCAATTTGTCTGTCAACAATATAGTTGGGAAAACCGTTATTTATTTGCGTTTGTTTGATGTTGGGAAGTTCTTTGTAGAATAACGTGATATATATTAGTGTCTGATTTTATATAGGTAGATTGTGTATGTATATCTATTATAGATATACTCGTGTTAGGTTGTATATAGGTAGCCAATGTATGTGTCTATAGATATATTAGTGTATGCTTTTTATGTAGGTATATAGTGTATGTGTATCTATTATAGACATACTCGTGTTATCTGCGTGTGTAGATAGCCAATGTATGTGATTATAGATATATTAGAGTCTGCTTTTTATGTGAATAGAGTGTGTATGTATATATCTTATAGATATACAAGTACAAGTTGTGTATATAGGTAGGCAATATATGAATGTAGATATATATTAGTGTGTGCTTTGTACAGAGGTAGATAGTGTATGTATATCTATTATAGACATGCCCGTCTTAGCTATGTATATAGGTAGAAAATATATGTATATATATATATATATATATATATATATTAGTGTTTGATTTTTATGTATGTAGACAGTGAATGTATATTCATCATATATATGCTCGTGATACATTTTAATCCTGTTAGCAATAATATATTTGTAGATTCCGGTGGTACAGGGTTAATCAGCTAGTATTATACAAGTACGTTATCCCCTGTAAATGTGGGAACATCTACACTGGTGAAACAGTCCGTCCCCTCAAAGTCAGTGTTGAGGTGCTCAGAGAAGCCATAATCAGGGGCGAGATAGAAAAATCTGGAATGGATGGCATTATCTGGAGAGGGAAAGACGATCACTTTCCTCTCTGGGAGGAAGTCCAGATTATTGACAGAGAACGATGTTGGAAACAGAAAAAATATCAAAGAGGCAGCTCATATCAACATGTCGACTGAATGCATTAGTGAGACAAGTGCGGAGTTCAACCCGGTGTGGCTTCCGCTACTCAAGAGGCACATGGTATGGAACCTCAAACCCGACAAGGCAAGGAAAAGAAACGCCCGAATCCTACGTTATAAGGGTTGCCTCCCCTGAAGTTAAAAACTTCTGTTTACCCCCATCACATTCGGATATTACAACTGAAGAAGGTCGTAGAATGGATCGACCGAAACGTTGTGTTAACAACACAAACAAGAAGAAGTTCAATCGTCCGAAGCACTATTCGAAAGTAATAAAACATTATACATTCTAACAGTAAGGCGTAAAGAGATTGTTAGTGGTCAGGAATTATCCTGACCACTAACAATCTCTTTCTTCTGGATTTTCAGTTCATTACTATAATGAATATGTATGTATTATACATATACTAACTCTGTTCTCTCAGTAACGCTCGAACTAATTCATGAACACTGACAATCCCTTTCTTCCGTATTTTCAATGCATTTCTATAGTAACATAATTAGCCATTTATTTCTATAGTAAAACTACTAACGATGCATTTATATTATAAATGTAATAGCCCTCTTCTACTAGTAACATTTCCATTAATTCCTGACCACTGAGAATCACCTTTTCCTCATTATCAATACATCAACATACGAATCGAATATCGAAACTTGCTAAAATAAAACGTCATTCTGTAGCCGTTCTGTAGTTTGACTTCCAGAGGAGTTCATCTCTGTTAGATCATTCGAATTGTAGTCCGATGTTAGGCACTAGATCTTTGAGTATTTTAAACACATATAATGAGTGTTATTTTCTGATTTCTTATGTGCAAAAAGTATAGAAAATGTCAATTATTCCCTCAAACTTTGCTCTAGTGATATTCATATGTAATTGTTTTTCTTAAATTAAAGTGACTAAAATGTGCACATTTTCCGGTTGTCTAATTGAAAATGTCCTGGTCACAAAAGCAAAGTCTGAAGGGAATAATCGACATTTGTTTCGTAAAAGCGAAAAATGGTGTAAAGTGAACTTTCGAAAAGCGGGAGACACCTGTACTTAAGCATCAATCTATTTGACTTGACATTGAACCACATACCATGGTCTTGATTTATTTGCACGAAGCAGTCTGGTACAAGGCCATATCTATGTTGGGAGTATCCTAGTCAAATGATGTACTCTATGTGAGAAAATTCAACAGTAAGTTTAAAAGATTGCATTGCACCGTGCAACGCGATTTTTGTTCCTGGGTAGTCATTCTGTAGCCATTCTGTAGCCATTCTGTAGTTTGACTTCCAGAGGAGTTGATTTCTGCAGATCATCACGGCGTGACTGTCCTCTGTCCTGCTCTGATGAACCATCTTGACCACTGACAATCCCCTTTTCTTTAGTTTCAATACATCAACATACGAATCGAATATCGAAACTTAAAATAAATTGTCATTCTGTAGCCATTCTGTAGCCATTCTGTAGTTTGATTTCCAGAGGATTTAATTTCTGTTAGACCATGTGAATTGTAGTCCAATGTTGGGCACTAGTCTTTCGAGTATTTTAAACGCATATAGAATGTCGTATCACCCTCTTTGTCTCTCAAAGCTGTAAACTTTTAATAGTTTTATACATTATATACATTTATATTATAAATGTAATAGCCCTATTCCACCAGTAACGCTCCCATTAATTCTTGAACACTGACAATCCACTTTTCCTCACTTTCAATACAGCAACATACAAATCGAATATCGAAACTTGCTAAAATAAATTGTCATTGTGTAGTCATGCTGTAGTTTGACTTCCAGAGGAGTTGATTTCTGCAGATCATCACGGCGTGACTGTCCTCTGTCTTGCTCTGATGAACCATCGAGTAGGCCGCTGCCTCTGTATTGTGTCCAGGAGGTTTTGGCTCATCCTTTGAAGGTTTGTAGGAATCTGTCCAGTTGGACATTGTAGTTTCTGCTGGAACATTTCTTATTTCATCTGAGTTGAACAGTCGTGATAGCCCCGAGGTATAGCTGCTATTGACCAGGGCGCCCGCAGCCACCTTTTCCTGGAGGGGTGAGGGGCACAAAAGGATATATTCGGCGAAGGGTTACTCTTTATTTCCGATTGCGCTATTATTAGGTTGATCAGGTCAAAATTTCCCATGCATTTTCTGAAAACACACGGACTGAGGATCAGAAAACCTTTTATTTTTTCTTAATAGCCTAAAGGAATCAAAAGTTATACAAAAACAAAGTTGCGAAATTGGGAAGTAATTTTAGAATTTTAATTCTGTTGTTTGTATATGGGGAAGAGGTGTAAAAATAGTACAAGAAGAAGCTGTCAATACGTCAATATATGTCCGCAATATGCATAGCTACAATGTCAACAAACACTACCACCAAAGCAAAATGTAAGAATTATACAGAAAGTCAGCTGTACCAGAAAAAAGGTTTGTTAGTATAGTATAATAAAAATAATTTTCTTCTTCAGAGATGTTTTTTTGGGTAGATTACTTATATTAATGTAAATGAGTAGATTAAATGAGTTGTAGTACTTTTCCAGGGGGGGGTGTGCAAATGCAACCCCTTGCACCCCCTTAAAGACGCACATGGCTATTGCGTACAGTTTTAGCATTGTTCACTGCTGTTTTTCATCACAGTAGAGGGAGCTAGATTTCTATCACGTCTGTTAGACCATTTGAATGATAGCCCGATGTTTCACACTAGTTTTTTGAGTATTTTGAACGCATATAGAATGTCGTATCTTTCCCTTTGTCTCTCAAAGCTTTACATTTTTAATATTTTTAGACATTGGTGATAGTTTTCATTTTCAAGTACGATTTTTAATACTCAGATTTCCCCATCGCCCGAAATGTCTGTTTTTTTAGTGCGGAGAATGCCTAAAGCGAAGCGAGTGAAGTCAGTAATCAGTGATTATAAAAGCCGAAACCTTATAGTTAAATACGACGGACAAGGAAAACCGTTTCACCTTTTTGGTTAATCTTTCTTGTTTACACACAAGAGAACGTATGTTCGGATCCAATGTATATAAATATTATCCAAACGATATATTAGATCTAGCGCTTTCGACTGTACGTTAAGCCATTTTTGAGATTGTGAAAACTGTAATGCTATTGTTTATATACATCGGATCCGAACATACGTTCTCTTGTGCGTAAACAAAAAGATTAACCGAAAAGGTTTTCCTTGTCCGTCGTATTTAACCAAATATGCATCCTCCTTTTTCAGATCTAGGAATTTTTCCCTCTTCCGACCTGGTCAGTCTTTTTTATGTTCCTTTCTCCTCCTCTTTTTTTGTGGGTTTAGATAAACCTTCCTTGAAGTTGGTAGAT
>VCCN01001623.1:2539077-2550025 GCA_006491835.1 Architeuthis dux
CATATCTATCTATCTAAGTCATATGATTAATATTCACCACTGAATATTTAGCCTTGACAGGGGAGAACATTATTTTTTTAAATAGATATTTGTTGGGTAAAATAAATGCTTTTTTAAAATCATTAATCCGCGGACATATCGAAATACTGACGTATCTATCTATCTATATATCCATCTATCAATGAAACTTATAGAAAAATATTATAATATGGGTGAATAATTAAATATAGCGTAATTATCAAAAAATATTTACCGGCTGTATTTTTCATATATTTTATTCTGTTTTTTGTTAATGTAAATTGACCGCTATTTCAAATTATGGGAGCTGTTTCTACATGCCACTTATGTCCCTTGTGCATGCGCGCTCATCAAGAATTCCTGTACAACATTATCTCCCTCTGTTTATCCCCCACCCCACGCTCTCTCTTTTCTCCTCACATATACTCATACATAAACTCACAACGCACTACCCTCGTTTTCACCCCCACTCTCTCTTTTTCTCTGACACCCTGTCTCAGATACAAACCCCGCAAACGAAATGTTTATACAGTGACGATACAGTAAAGTAATGCGGACTTGTTTTCAAGATTTACATTCTCGACGCATAGTAATGTGCATGGGCGTAGAGGCAAACGGGGTATTTATCCCCCACCCAGGCCCGGGAAGTGGGGGTCCAGTGGGGCCAGTTGGCCCGGGCCTACGGTTTTGAGGGGGTCTACTCCAGAGGCGTACATGTACATGTAATATCTATTCTTTAATTCGATTTCTTGAGAACCGCTTATCCAAATGACTCCAACCGTGGCGCTGCAATGACCGGTGTACTGACGAACATATTTGGCGAATATCAATTTCGTACAATGGTCAGTTGTCGAGTTACCATAAATAAGTACACCCCTACCATTATTTTATAGAAAGTTAATTTTCTTCTAAACCAAACATAGCAGGATTTTATTATTTCTAGTGGAACATTACACAATCAAAACAGATATTATCTGGTATTATTTATGACCAAACACTACAGCATTGAAACTCCGGTGCCCAAAATATGTTGCCGTCCAAAGATGAGTACACCACTACGAGAATACGACGTGCAAAACTAGGTTAAGTTTGTTGTTTTTTTTTAATCTACAATTTGTTAATACTCGACCGAATTTGTATGACTCTCATCCATTCATTATATAAATGCAAGTACATATACTTACGCATATATCATTATACAGTATCGCCCTACCAATTTTTAATAGAAAGTTAATTGTCTTCTAAACCAAACATAGCATGATTTTATTATTTCTAGTGGAACATTACACCATCAAAACGGATATTATCCGCTATTATGTATAAGCAAACTCTCTAGTATTGAAATTCTGTTGCCAAAAATATTTTTTCGTAGTGGTGTACTCATCTTTGGATGACAACATATTCATATTTTTGGCAACAGATTTTCAATGCTGTAGAGTTTGGTCATAAATAATACCTGATAATATCCGTTTTGATTGTGTAATGTTCCACTAGAAATAATAAAATCCTTCTATGTTTGGTTTAGAAGAAAATTAACTTTCCATAAAAGCGTGGTACTTATGTATTGGCGATACTGTATATACCCATACATAAACGTGTTTTTTTCGAATCGAATCGTGTGGTATCGAAGTATTTTTCAGTGATAATTACTACACAGTTTATTTTAAAAGATATTTTACTTATTGCTCTCAAAAGCTTTGAATAACATTGTATCAATTAAATTATTTACTTTTGGTCAAGTATCAAGTTTCATAGTTTAGCGATATCAGATGAAGCTGATATTTTTATCCTGCTGAATCGTTTCGGCTATGAAAAGTGGCTAGGAATTAGACATGGTTATTAATTTCGCTATGAAATCCCCTGCTATGAATTTGTTTGCTATGAATGTTCCGTAACCCGGCCCTGCACTCAACACGTATCCAGCCTTCTCACTGAGGGCGAGGGCGTTTGAAAGTTGGAACCTTTTAGAGTCCCGGGATGAAGGGGTCACTATGAATAGTGACAGCCTAGGACGAGTCACAGTTTAGAAACTCCCTAGTACCTTACCTGACAACCAACATCGAGATATATCTTTTTGCACCCCCTGGATTACAGCCTTTTGCACCAACCTCATTTGGCAAATAGAAGAGAATCAGGACTGATTAGTCACTCAATAGAAACCGTCATGTGACCAACGTCTTATGGCATCATGTTGTGTTGGGGGTGATCAATTAAAAATTGGAAAAAGGGGTGATCAATAAATAAATTACTTCTCCCGCCTTTTGATGGTCCGTGATCACTAAAAGTTCGAATTTTCAGCAAAAAAATAAACAATCAAGTGTGAATGCTGACGGACAAAAACTAAGGGACCAATTTAGCATAAAATTGCATTTCAAATTGAATCCCACTCTTAAAAACCTATTATGGGGAGGATTTTCACAAAACAAAAACAAACGTTTTTTTCTAGACATATTAAGGAGTAAATGTTTTAATTTTCAACCCCCTAGCTCCATTGGTGCGGCCTGTACGCGTGATACATACATACATAGATAGCCAACTTGAAAGCTGAAGAAACCTGTGTTGATGATGACTATGTTGATGTTGACAGTTTTAGTTGACGGTGTCTAATAGAGATCCGTCTGGATCGGACGTAACTAAACATTTTCGAACGCGTCTTTTAAAAGCTGCTTTTCTTCTTCTATAAACGTCGAAGAAGTTTTATTTTCCCTCGCCCCACCGCCCCACTGCCCCACCGCCTGAAGCCATCGAGTTAGTTTAATGTTTCTCTCGACTATTAGAAACCGTCAACCAAAACTGTCACCAAAACTGTCAACATGAGTTTCGTCAGTTATTAAACTGGTCTGGCTGGATGGCTGTTTATCTATGCATGTATCACACGCACAGGCCGCACCAATGGAACTAGAGGGCTGAACATTTAAAGATTTACTCCTTATTATGTTTTTTGAACACCCCCCCGCAATAGGTTTGCAATGTAAGTTTATGCTAAATTAGTCCCTTATTTTGTGTCCGGCATTCATGTTTGTTTTTTTCGTCAACATAGCTTTCGTCAGTTTTTAAGCTGGTCTGGCCGGCTATCTATGCATGTATCACACGTACAGGCCGCACCAATGGAACTAGAGGGCTGAAATGTTACCCTTTTATTATGTCTAGAAAAAAATGTTTTTTTTGTTTTGAAAATTCCCCCCAAATAGGTTTTTAGTGGGGGGTTTGAATTAGCAATGTAAGTTTATGCTAAATTAATCCTTTATTGTTGCAATGTAAGTTTAAATTAATCCTTTATTGTTTCTTTTGAACATTTTGACTTTTTTAGTGATCGCCGCCCAATAAAAGAAGTAACTTATTCATTGATTACCACTTTTTCAATTTTTTTAATTGATCACCCCCAACAGTGTATGCTGCCAGAAGACGTTGGTCATGTGACGGTTTCTATTGAGTGAATAACCAGACCTGTGTTTCTATTAATCTAAAGAAGAAATTTATTTTCCCTCGTCTCCCCAGCCTGAAGCCATCGAGTTAGTCTAATGTTCCTCTCGACTATTAGAAATCTTCAACCAAAACAGTCACCAAAACTGTCAACATGGGTTTCAGTTTTTAAGCTGGTCTTGCTGGCTATCTATGCATGTAGCACACGTACAGGCCGCACCAGTGGAGCTTAGAGGGTTGACATTTTAATCCTTATTATGTCTAGAAAATAATTTTGTTTTTAATTCCCCCAAATTGGTTTTTAGTGGGGGGTTCAATTTGCAATGTAAGTTTATGCTAAATTAATCATTTATGGTTTCTTTTTTAAATTCTGACAGTTTTTAATGATTGCCGCCCAACAAAAGAAGTAACTTATTCATTGATTACCACTTTTAACAAATGTTTTTATTGATCACCCCCAACAGGGCATGCTGCAAAGAATACGTTGGTGATGTGACGGTTTCTATTGAGTGACTAACCAGACCTGTTCTCCTATCAATGCCGAATAACTTTATTTTGCCTCTTTCCCCCAGCCTGAAGCCATCGAGTTAGTCTAATGTTTCCGTTGCCTATTTGGATTGTATTATGTTCAAAGTCTGACTTTTCTTCTTGCTGAACGAATTACAGAAAGGTTTTTTTAACACACAGAAAACAGAATCTGACCATGGAAAAAGGAGTAAGTGCTTCTCCGAGATCAGATGACAATACTTACGTCAATAGAAAAGGGATATTAGATAAACGACAGAGAAAGGTTTTTATTGATGCGTCAGTCTAGCTACTGATATTGATATATCTAACTACAATTGAAGAAGTCGCTGTCAGTGTGTATGCACCACGATTACTCGGTAACTGGTAATTGTACGATGTTGATATTCGCCGGATATATTAGTCGGTACACAAGGCAGTGCAGTGTCGAGGTTGAAGTCTTTTGGATCAGCGGTTCTCGAGAAATCTAATACACCGCGATTATTCGACAACAGTCCATTGCACGAAGTTGAAATTCTCCGGATATATTAGTCAGCAAACAAGGTAGTGCAATGTCGAGTTTGAAGTTTTTTGGATCAGCGGTTATCGAGAAATCTAACACACTGCGAGTACTCAACAAGTAAGTAGGTGGGGGTAGGGGGCGGGGTGCTTAGATTAGGTGGTTCCACACAACAAACATATATATAAATTCTGTCCGTCTCACCGTTGTTCTCTCTATATATATATTTCTCTCTAAGCAAACACAGACACACACATACACACATCTAATTTATAGCAACAACAGTTCTCCATACTTTGTAGGTAGAAAAATTTAAAAACAAACTTTATTACTGAAATTTGTAGAGTAGCAAACATCTGTGATTCCTCAAACTCATTTTCTCTCACGTTATGAAACAAACAAGATGCCATAACTGACGAGAAATAGGTGAGCCATAGACTACGAGAAAATGTTTTTGCAGGAACCCGAAGTCACGTGTTCTATTGTAGCCAACACAGTGTTGCCAAATTAGCCAATTTTCGGCTAGATCTGGCTGATTTTCTTTTTCCAATTTATCCGATAAAATTCTACGATAGTCAAAAATCTGGCTAATTAAAGACATTAATTAGTAAGTTTAATGAAAGTAAACGTTTTATTTTCATTAATAATTTGTTCTGGAGTCTTAGTTTACTTATTTGATAAGTAGACTTTAAATGAGTATATAAAACATTTTTAGCAATAAAGTTAGCTGGAAATTAAAGGTTTAGCCGATTTTAGCCAATTTTTAGCCATCACAATAAAAAAATATGTCGTAAAATGTTCTTTCTGAAAAACTGCCCCAAATTGCTTCAGGCGTGCCTGCACAGAAAAACGTGTAGATATTTTTACCAAATACATTACAGCATCCTGTATATAGGCTTATATTATTATACGTATAAATATACGTATATAACCTCCGGGGAGATTTCGCGTATTCTATTAATCTTTATGGCCTTCATCCCGGCTTTCCCCTCAGGAATTTCATCGGAGCCGAGAATCTGTGTAAACCCACAAGAAAATACGCGATGTAGGTAGTTTTTAATCCGCAATAAGCCGGATAAAATTCCTCAAGCAATTGTATTGATCAGTGATAATCTTCGAAAGCCAGACTGATATCACTTAGTGGGGCGCCTGCCGTAGGGTGAGAGTTAACAAGCTTATGTTCTAAAAAGCCATTGAAAGTGAATTCGATCCTCTGGGCGATCGAGCAGGTGAACGGACGTTTCGGGCGCGGATGTTTCCGCCTGGACGTTTCGGCCTGGACGTTTCAGCCGCAGATATTTCGTTCACGGACTTTTCGACCTCGTTTTGCTTTTAAAGCCGAAAATGACTAACTAGATTGAATTTAAAATTAAATAGAATCATAATATATAAAACTAATAGCAATGTACAATATTTATACAATGTATGTTTGTTGTTTAGTGTTTTATAACAAAATTTTAAAAAGCTTTTATAGCTAATTTGTGTTTATTTTATTTTTTATATAAAAGCCAAATAAAATGGGTTCAGATTCGTTTTTTACCAAATGGCAAAAAAAGGAGAAAAAAATAAATATTTCTCAAGTAATTTTATGTGAGTGTGAGAATTTCACACCAGTGCACACTTGATGTTAAACAAAGACAAATAAGAGAATTCATGAAAGAAAAACAGAAGTAAATACATACATTATATATATAGTCATTTTCGCCTTTAAAAACAAAACGAGGGCAAAATATCAGCTGCCGAAACGTCCGCGGCCGAAACGCCGAGAACCGCTGATTCAAACAACTACGAACTCGACACTGCACTGCCTTGTGTGCTGACTAATGGCGAATGTCAAGTACATACAATGGCCAATTGTCCAATAATCGCGGTGCATAGACAGACAGAGATTTCTTTAATTGTAGTTTGATATACACTTATTTGATATTCGGTAGGCGCACATATCCTCTAAAGATTAGTATATGCAATTCAACGGTTTAAGTTTCAAGTCTACAGTGGCATTTGCTCTGAACAACGTTACGTAATTGATACATAAGTGGTACCGAAGACTGGGGACGGTTGCAACAAGGGACGGTTGCAACAAGTCTTATTCCTCCAATCAGAAACATGCTAGAGTGATGACACCCATACTGCACATGCAATCACCCACCAGGAGGACAGAAGACACATTCAACATCAGCTGTTGCATTTAAGGAAACAAACGAGTTTTGGAGGTATGAAAGTAATCGTTTTCATGAGACGTATTGTCCTGACCGTTTGCATGAATTAATCAAAACTTATTTAGTTTGAATCATTGTTTTGTTGACTTCTAAGTGACATGGTTTGCATGTGTCAAAGTCAGTGTGTCCAGCTAGCACATGGTGTTCTGTCATGGCTGATAGGGTTGGGGCGGTTGCAACAAGTTTTTAAAAGTTCATTAGGTTTGTCATTTTGGGTGTCTGTGTTTTTTAAAAAGTTTTAAAAAGCTTATTAGCTGTGTCATTTTGGGATGTCTGTGTTTTTTAAAAAGTTTTAAAAAGCTTATTAGCTGTGTCATTTTGGGATGTCTGTTTGCCTTTCAGGAAACCAAAAGTCACTGGAGTATGACAAGAATCAGTTTTCAAAACAGTTTCAGTTTTGTACAATGAATACATGTTTAATAAAAGTTTGTTGCAGTGCAAATTGTTCCATTCTTCGTGTCGAACACTGAAAAATGGAGAGATCTGTAACATCTGCACATTGACTCAAGTCCAGTCAAAAGAGATTTAACTAGGGAAGTTTCACTTATAAAGCTGAATTTGGTACCGTTAGAAGCGGAATTTTATGTAGATTGGCATACTAAAAGCCCACCGCAATCCACTTTGGGGAAAGAATTTCAAGGGTCGGTATGTAGAGAGCACTTTTTGTTGAAAAAGCTTTTAAATTATCACCGGAATTTAGCTGAGATTTCAAGCAGAATTGTTCAAAATGTGAAAAAAGTGTGAAAACTTGCATACTGGTAGATTTTGTTATGCTCTTTCATATAAAAATAGGATACACACGATCTGACTATATGTTCTATGCATAAACAAACAAAACTCAGTAACTGATATTTGATAAATAAGTAATACTGTAATATTATTGTGTATAAATAAATAATACTATAATATTATTATAGAACAATGCATATTTTCAGAATATTATGAAGTTAAAAAAGGTTAAATTTAATGTAATGTTGCAACCATCCCTGATTAGTGTTGCAACTGTCCCCAGGGTCGGGTCAGTTGCAACACCCGACCTCTTCAATTCAAATAAATATTGTGAACGATATCAATCTTTAAATAGTATGGTTATTAGCAGACTGGTGTAAGTTTAATATACAAATGTGGTTGGTCTAGTCCAGTGGTTGCCAACGGGGGGTCCCTCCTGGGGTGGAATCTGGGTAGTCCAAGGGGGGGGGGATAAGGCTATTAGTTAAAAATAAAAGTCTAGTCTAGAGATAGGGTTTTTTGCACTTCTATCTATCAAGTCGAAGGCTCGAAATAAGCTCCAAATTGAGAATGATTTAAGATGTGCTCTCTCACTAATAGACCCACAAATCGAAGAACTGGTAGCAAAAAAACAAGAACAGAGAACACATTGATGTGTATATCAGTTACGGTACCAGCAATCTTCCTAAGAATTTTCGCTTGCGTTTTTTGAGTAACAAATACACAGCCGCAGCTGTACAATAATAAAAATTAAACTAATTCTTAGTATGAAGCTGTCTAATTATACGTAAAATAAAGATATTATTTGAAATTATTCTTTGTTGCAACTTAATAAATGGAAGTGGGGATACTAGTAATATTATTGACAAAGGTGGGGTATGACTCGAAAAGGTTGGGGAACCACTAGTCTAGTCCAAATAGTCTCTGAGTAACTGAGAGAAATGCGAAAAGTGTTGCAACCGTCCCCAGTCTACCCTACGATGTATTACGAGCAAACATACACGAACGGAAAAGCCAACCTAGAGTGACTGTCCCATTCATTGCCAATAAAGTAACGAAATAGTTCCTTATAAGGCGGTCCAAATTTAAGCCAAAAATTCCTTATGATGAAGGACGGGCAAGCAACGAAAATGTTTTTTTGCTTTTGTGTTCGTGATTTGGCTATTGAGTTGCTGCAGTACTTACACGGGTGTCCGCTTCGGAACACCGGGTACTGTACGCGAATTGTAGTCTTGTACCCGACTGAGCAAACCTTATTAAATAATCACACGCACGCACTCAAGTTCATATACACGTGCACACGCATAAACACGAGTAAAGGAAACAATTGAAAAATCTCTTGTTTTTACCGTAACTGCAGTTTTAGTGTTTGTGAAGTGAAACCCGGTACTTCAACCAGAACTCGATGCCACACGCTCCCCCAAGGGGCTTAGCAGGACGGACGCAGTCGGCGCATTACTTAAGAGGGAGATGCCGTAATGAGAGGTCATGTGATCAAGTCGGCTGGTCTCCAAAGAAAACACTTCTCGTTTTTGAAAGGAAAACAACAAAGCCTAGATACTCGCTCATCGTCGGGCTCTTTGTTAAGATGACATCAAAACCTGAGTGTGTTCAGCACGAAGGGGAGAAGGAGGTCGCCATGTTGTGAAGGGAGAGACACCCTACTATATCATGACAGGGGTAAACCGAGGAGGGAACGGGACAGAGAGATACGAAACAATAGTTCCTAATTCGGAAAGTTAGCAGTTAGGCGCTGATCCAGAAAGGGGGGTCAAGGGGCTCGGGTTCTTGCCCCCCTCCCCCCTGCTCGGGCCAAGCCCAACTAACATTTTCTTAAATAAATATCTAGGTAAAGACATTTTATAAATTCAAAGCCCAAATAATCCCAAGTAATCATAAAATATTATATCCATTGTTTAATTAGACAGATGGAGTCAAAAGAAAATTGGACTCCTCCCCGCTGCTCAAAACCCTGGATCCGCCCCTGCGAGTGGTTGTGGTTTTGTAAGGATAACACTAACAGAAGGTCTCAGTTGGAGGTTCAATTCTACTTCGAGATGTATTCAACAAAAAAACAAAAAAACAATACAACAGGTCTGGTTAGTCACTCAATAGAAACCGTCACATGACCGACGTCTTTTGGCTGTATTCCGTGTTGGGGGTGATCAGTTAAAAAATTGGGAAAAGGGGTTGATCAATGAATAAGTTACTCCTCTCGCCTTTTGTTGGATCACTAAATTTATTTTTTAAAAAGAACAAGCGTGAACGCAGCCTGACACAAACTAAGGGACAAATTTAACATAAAATTACATTGTAAATTGAACCACCCACTACAAACATATTGGGGGGGGGATTTTCAAAAGCAAAATATTTTTCTAGACATCATCATCAGTCGTTATAAGTCCACTGCTGGACAAAGGCCTTTCCCATCCCCTTCCATGACGACCTATCTTGTGCTAACCTCTGCCAAGTCTTACCGTCATCTCGTCCCTCCATCTTGTGTCTGGTCTTTTCCCACTTCGTTTACTGTCCCATGGGCATCAATCGGTTAGTCTTTCCCCCCATCTATTATCATCTCTTCTTGCTAGGTGGCCAGCACATCTCCATTTTTGCTGCTTAATTAGTTGTATAATATCCTTCACTCTAGTCCTCTCTCTGATCCATGTTGATCTTTTTCTATCTCTTAGAGTTATCCCTAGCATTGCTCTTTCCATGGCTCTCTGTGCTATTCTGGGTTGGTTTTCAGCTCGTTTGGTTAATTTCCATGTTTCGCATCCATAACTCATGGCAGGTATTATGCAGCCGTTGTATACTTTACGCTTTAGGCACATTGGCAAGGTGCTCTACAGAGTGTCTCTATTCATACCAAATGCTTTCCAACCTATTGTTATGCGTCGTTTTATTTCGCAGTCATGGCCTTTCTCTAGCTTTATTAACTCACCTAGGTAGATGTATTAAATCTTCAGTCTACTAGCTCCATTGGTGTGGCCTGTGCGTGTGATACATACATACATATATACATAGCCAGTCAGCCAGACCAACATAAAAACTGAAGAAACCTATGTTAGCAGTTTTGGCGACAGCTTTGGTTGACAGTTTCTAATTAAATCAATACATACGACATCCCCCCTGGAAGTTTATTGAATGACCCTTAAACATTAAACTTTAAACACCTAGTTGCTACTATCTCTATCGATGAAGTCCCCTAGTCAGCTACTGCTCACAGAGGGTAGCTTCAAAACTCTGCACTACATTCGGTTCAATTTCTGCATTTTTTTATGTAGCCCCTACTATAGTATAATTTTGTAAGAAGAAAATTGAAATTGAGATTTCGTGAGATTTTAAAATCCGGTTTTAATTAGGAAATAATTGTTAAAAATAATCTTTATTTGCTTCAAAATATTTTTACAAAATATTTACATTTTGTCAAAACAGTTCAAAATGTATTTTTCAATATGATCACGTTAAGTGCGATAGTATCAATAACATTTCGCATTGTCTATATAGTGGTTCCCAACCTTTTCGAGTCATTCCC
>VCCN01001623.1:2553784-2565042 GCA_006491835.1 Architeuthis dux
TATATATATATATATATATATATATTGTCAGACGGTTTTTTCTCTTCTATTTCACTTGAGCAATTTATCATAATCTACTTCCAGCTTGCTAGGCCCATCGAAGCTTCACCATATATTCGTTAACCGTACATTTCGGGAGCACGCACCCTACTCTGTCCGATGCCAGCACCTCACGATGCTAGAGACGATGGGTTGGACTATCCCGATTTGAATCCAGAGTTGTTCGTCTCCTAGACTGGTAGAAGATTCGAGTCTGCTCTGCTATTTACCAATACCCTGAGTGAGAAGAGACGGATTCATGCCTTTCCCAAGGGCATTAATGCGAAGTGAACGCAAATTGTCTGAGCCGGGATTCGAACTCGGTTCGCCGATTTCATTTTCCGTGCTGCTAATCGTTAGGCCACCCTCACCACCCCGGTCCTTCGTGCTTCTATTAAAGCCCTAATTAAGATGTTATCGATGTGACATTGGTGATAATTCATCGTAATTTAATTTCTTCAAATAAAACCTTTATCTTCTGTGCACTGGAGTTTTTCTCTTCTCCAAGCACAACATTTTCGCGCAAGACGAGGTGAAAATCACGATAAGGGCGGGGCGGACTCACCACTTGCAGTCCTCCTCACCTTCCTTCTCGAGCAGCGTCAAAATCGCTTATGAGATGGCGCAGGCCCCTTTCATTCAATACTTCCATTGGCGCAGAGATTTGTACTCGCTCTTCCAGCCGAGGTGTGAAACAATTCCTGCCAAGGTGAACCGACGATAAGCCTGTCACCTGTCCACGACACACGAGCCAAGGCGGCAGTGTTTTTCCAGGACACTTTTCATTTTGAACGAGGAGAGAACAAAGAGTCGATAATTTGATCTGATCAGTAACAATTGAAGAAGTCACGTGGTGTGCGCGGCAAATTCAATTAACGAACCGATCTTGGCTGTCGAAGATTCTGACTCTGCTCACAATTTAAGTCCAGCCTAAAGAAAGAAAAGGGCGCTAATTAAATTGGAGACGTTTTTCTTTTTTTTTCTTTCTTTTTCTTTCTTTTCCTTCTTTTTCTCTTTTTCTTTTTCATTCTCTCAGATTAGAGCTCTCTTTCTCTGAAATCTGTTGCCAGCATCAGTTTTCTCCTCACTTTAGATTGATTTTAGCTAATACAAGCCTCCCCCCCCGTTATAACGCGGTTCCTTAAAGCGCGGTTCGCGATATAACGCGGGTGGATGGTTTAACCCAACAGATTAATCTAGCTCCAAAATAGCTATATCTAGCTAATTTGGTGATAGATCTAGCTATTTTAGAGCTAAATCTAGCTATTTTGGAGGCATACTTAATTTCATTTGCTTTCCAAAATAGCTAGATCTAGCTAATGTAGAGCTAAATCTAGCTATTCTGCGCTAAACCTTGCTAATTTAGAGCTGCATCTAGCTATTTTAGAGCTAAATCTAGCTATTTTAGAGGCACACTTAATTTCAGTTGCTTTCTAAAACAGTTAGATTTAGCTCTAAATTAGCGAGGTTTAGTTCCCAAATAGCTGGATCTAGCTCCAAAATAGCTAAGGCTTCCCAAGGCTAGCTATTTTGGAGCTAAACCTTGCTAATTTAGAGCTGGATCTAGCTAGGTTATTTTTCCTTAACTAGAGTCTTGCGACTTTGGTGAACAGTTATTTTTAAAAATGTCTTTAGTGCAAAAACAGGTGGCGCCTATTTGGGGGTGTCTTACCCCTCTGCAGGGTATACAGGTGGCGCCTGTTTGGGGGTGTCTTACCCCTCTGCAGGGTATGCAGATGGAGGTACACTTGATGTGTGAAAGGGTAAGAAAGGAAAGGATGGAGTAAGATTAAATGGAAAAAAAATGTGTATTGTCTTTCCTTGCGGGTGTTACATATTACACCCGAAGAAGGCCGTAGAATGAATCGGCCGAAACGTTGTGTTAACATCAAAGATGGGAAGAAGAGATTGGATTGTCCGAACAAAAGTTGATAAGATGTGTACTGAATTTGAACGGCCTTGAGGGATTCACAACATGGCGAAATTTGACAAATATTAATTTTTGACTAATATTTATTTTATCTTAATTTCAGTTGTTTTTCATCGCAACTACTCAAACCGTCAGTCTACGACCGTTTGTAAACATTGCCGATCGTAACTCGAACTCGCATCCCTTTTGCCTCGGGAAGCCTAATTATCCGTATCAGCTGCTCTGCCGCTTAAGCTACAAGAGCTTTACGGTTAGCAAGAGATCAAATCAAACCATATAGACTTACCCTTAATTTTTCCACGATTGTTGTTTCTGGAAAAATAAATGTGATTTTTTATGTGAATGACAAATATGCAAATTCAACCATTGTACAATAGGAAATAGGTACATTTCAAGATATCACCGTCCTATGACCAAGACAGAGATAATTTGAAATCTATAAATATCCAATTGGACAACGGGCGAATTTTCAAATTTTTAATCACATAAAGTAAGAAAAACAATTACATATGAATATCTCTGTCCTGGTCACAAAAGCAAAGTTTGAAGAGAATGACAGCAATGTTCCATACTTTTGTGCCTGGATACAACGTGCAATGCGATGTTTGTTCCTGTCTAGTGAGTGTTATTTTCTGATTGCTTATGTCTAAAAAGTATAGAAAATGTAAAATTATTCCCTTCAAACTTTGCCTTTGCGACCAGGACAGTGATCATTTGAAATCTACTTATTTCCAATTAGACAAAGGGTGAATTTACCCATTTTTAATCACATAAAGTAAGAAAAACAATTACATATGAATATCACTGTCATGGTAACAAAAGCATGGTTTGAAGGGAATAATAGTAATCTTTCATACGTTTTAGACATAAGCAATCAGAAAATAACACTCACTACCCAGGAACAATAAATACGTGGCACGGTGTTATTTAATGGCATTGCATTTCCACCGATATGTAACTTCCTTTTATTTGTAAGTAATCACTGGAAAGGTAAACTTTTCTTTCTCTGTTTTACTCTAAAATATATTCTCAGCCTCAGTCGGAGTCCATTTTCCGCGCTGTAATTCGATCATCCACCGGCACTTCCTATTTGATGATTTAGGAATGACTTGGCTCCGCGAACGGAGATTATGGCGGGTTTTCCATGTCTTTATTCAGGTCCTAGGTCGGCGGGACCTGAATTCGAAAAATCCGTAGTCTGCGCAATGGAGTTTTAAGGTGAAGTGAAACGTGCGCGCGGCAGACCCCATCATTTAAAACCTTGGGTTTGCACGCTATGGTCCACCGTAGTGGCGTGGATAGCAGCATTGTCCCTAGGTCGTAGGTTTGACAGGAGTTTCCGTCTGGCAGGTTCCCGAGCTGGCTATGGGGTCTGCCAACCCTAGGCAGATGCCGTGGCTGTAGAGGACTGCTGCCCCGTTTCCGGAGGTATAAACCCGACAGTATGGCTACCTGTGCAGAAATATATATTAAAGTATAATATATATTGGAGCACAGGTTTGAGAGACACCACCGTTTATGCAGATGCCAGAGCTGGCTGTAGAAGACTGCTGCCCCTTTCCGGGGTGTAAACCCGACAATCGGCTACCTGTGCAAATTAATTATAGTAAGATACTAAATTATGATGTAAGCATGAACGCTACTGGACACAAACTAAGGGACGGATTTAGCATAAACTCCAATTGCAAATTGAACTCCTTATCCAAAACATATATGGTGGAGGGGGGATTTTCAAATATTAACTCGCTAAAAACCTGTTCGGGGGTCCCATTAATAACCACAGAAAATTTGGTGATCATAGCTCGGGCCGCTTTTTAGTTTTGCGACCACAGACGGACGGGTATTTGCTGAATTATTGTATAATGATATGAAACGATTACACAGGCCTACACAATTCTATGACCTGACTGTTGTTTTCATTCGGATACCTGTTTTTAAACTATTTTTTGGTGCTGATTTAAAAAATCGCATCGGTTTTTTGTCCATCAGGTCAAGTTTTTTTTCTATAGCATAACAGAATTTTTACTAAAAATTGGTAATTTTGTCGTTATTTAAAGGCATTTTCACAAATTACATGTACGTTTACTTAAAACAACAATATCAAACATTAGATCACATTTGGAACAAACACTTTTGTAAAAATGCAATTAACATTCGAGGGTGGCCAAAAACAAAAATATCTGTATTTTTGAAAGAATATTGGCTCTAAAGACTAGAGACTTCATGTAAGAAAACTTTGGGTGGATTACTAATTGAAATAATCCATTATAGGTGTTTAATATGTAAAAATGGTCAGCATCGAGGCAACGAAAAAGATGAACCAAACTAACAAATAAAAATCTTTGTTCCTGAAGACTAGATACACCACATGTTACCAGTCCTGATGGGTTACTAACTGGAATAATCACTTACTGGCGTTCAATGTAACATAATTATATTACATTGAACATCAGTAATATACTTATCTTTTTGTTAGTTTGGTTCATCTTTTTCATTTTTACTTTTGAAATCAGTACCAACGAATAGTTTAAAAACAGGTATCAGAATGAAAACAATAGTCAGGTCATTTTGTAGGCCTGTGTTATTTAATGACATATAATTTCCTTTTATTTGTAAGTAATCACTGGAAATGTAATTATTCTTCATCTCAGATATAATTCTCCTTTTCTAGTCATTTAGAATAAGACCTTCTAACAGTTCTCGCACGATCGCAAGTTAAGCAACGTTCAGCCTGGTCAGTACCTAGATGGGTGACCAACTGGGTATAACAGATACTGTAACCAGCTGGGAATCATATAGAGAGCCTCCCGTGGAGATCCCGTTGATCCTCCTAGGAGGAGACCGATATCTACACTATGTTCAATAAGGGAAGCCAAAGGCTCCCCACATAATCCTCTGACTGACCTGGTTGCGATCGACAAGAAATGATGAAGAATAAGACCTGACACATTGGCGATCCCGTTAATCCTTAAAGGACGAGACCGATCTCTGCACCACACGCCAAAGGCCTCCCGTGCTTGCCCCCACTCCCCACCGAAACCTCTGGATGGCCTGGCGCCGAGTGACAAGAAATGAATGAGAATAAGACCTGACACATTGGCGATCCCGTTCATCCTCCTTGGAGAAGACCGATCTCTGCACTACGCGCAATAACGCAAGCCAAAGCCCCTAACCTCTGCACTACGCGCAATAACGCAAGCCAAAGCCCCTAACCCCTGAACCCCCTGACTGGCCTGGCTGCGAGCAACATGGAATGAATGAGAATAAGACCTGACATATTTGCGATCCCGTTAATCCTCTTTGGAGGAGACCGATCTCTGCACTACGCTCAATAACGCAAGTCTACGCCCCCCTCTAACCCCTTAAACTCCCTGACTGGCCTGGCTGCGAGCGACATGAAATGAATGAGAATAAGACCTGACAACTCGCAGTGTTTAGTTCTCACCTCAACGGCTTGAGCCGAAAACGCAGCCGACTTAAACGCAACAAATCTGGGGAATGCAAAGGAGAAGGGGTGTGTGAGAGAAATCCCTAACGTAGACACGTGTTTATAATTGCTACTCAACGCCTTGTTATTGTTGCTCGTCTCTCTCCCTCTCTTTAAAAGGAAGGGAAAATATGGATAATTGGTTGCCCATTAAATATGTCAAGTTGAATTCCGACGGCGGCCATTTTGACGCTTCTAAAACACTTCAGCATGAGTTTTTTGTTGTTGTTTGTTGTTTGTTAATTCTCCGAACGAAACTTTCAACTGGATTAATAGGCCATCAGGTTCTTTACAGTCTCTCTCTCTCTGATTCTTCGTTTATTAGAAACCGTCAACAAAAACTGTCAACATCAACACAGCTTTCTTCAGTTTACGAGTTGGTCTGGTTGGCTGGCTGGCTATGTATGTATCAAATGTACAGGCTGCACCAACGGAGCTAGAGGGCTGGAAATTGATACATTTACTCCTTGTTATGCCTAGAAAAGACGTTTGTTTTTGTTTTGTGAAAATCCTTCCCCATAATAGGTTTTTAGAGTGGGGTTCAATTTGAAATGCAATTTTATGATAAATTGGTCCCTTTGTTTGTGTCCGTCAGCGTTCACACTTGTTTTTTTTAAAATCCCCACCTAAATATGTTCAATTTGCAATGTAAGTTTATGCTAAATTGGTCACTTAGTTTGTGTCTGACAGCATTCACGCTTGTTTTAGTGATCACGGCCCAACAAAAGGCGATAGAAGTAACTTATTCATTGATCACCCCCAACACGGAATGCTGCCAAAAGTTCGATTCTCACCGAAGGCCTATTCTTTATTATCCGACCGCGCTGTTATTCTTTGCCGTAGAGACAGCGGCCCGAATTGAAAGTCGTATACTAAAACTGAAATTGGGATGAAGGTAAAGACCATTCAAGTTTGATTAAACATAATGTGTAAATAGAATTTACTGTAGAAAGATTTCTCCTCTGTAGTTAGTGGAATCCAAAAGAAATTCTTCATTACAAATTGTTAAAACCGGGGCAAACTGTCACTGCTCCACGCTTCAGGGAGCAATTGTCTTTTTCCAAATCTTTTTTAATTGATCACCCCCAATACGGAAATACGTTGGTCACGTGACGGTTTCTATTAAATGTTATTATTTATTTTTTGGAATACCAGTGATATTAAAGTATTATATTCTGAACATAATTAATTATTACTTGTCAGATTGAAAATTATAATTTATGTACTGCGCAGATACTATTAAATGTATATATATATATATAAGTTATTGCACATTAACACTCAACCCGATTATGTACCGTTTTAAATAAAGACGTCTTGTTCTTCTTGTTGTTCTTGTTCTTGTTCTTGTTCTTGTTCTTAGATTAATAGGGTATAAGGTTTCTTCACCTTTTATCCTTGATTTCCACTTATGTTATTTTGTTTTATTTCTCCTTTGACGAGAACGAAGGGGGAAAAAAGAAGAACCACGGAGCGTGAACGCTTTGAAATAACGTTGAAACTCGAGAAGAAGAAAAAAGCCAACAATTTTTCTCTTAATCTTTTCTACTTGGTTCCTTCATCCAAAACTTACAGAAGTCTTTTGTTTCGCTTCCACAATTTGAAAGCACAAACAAATTTTAGCTAAAAGAAAAATTGCAAAATTCGGTTAGATCAGTAAATTCCCCTCTAAAACGCTAATGTATTACCATAATGATTTGCATTCGTTCACAGTAGGGCAGGGTCAAGTTATAAGAACTGTGCAATTGGTGGCAAGTTTGTGTAGTTTGCCTTGGTGTTGGTAGGCGGGGGGCCAGCAGGGCCTACCGTGCACCCCACCCCCGATTCTACATTAAGGGTATCAAAATGTTCCTTAGGATGTCCTCTTTCAGAAAAAAAGATGTTCCCAAGAAGAAGTTGGGAATAACTACCTTATTTGCATAAAACAAAATGGCCGCCAGCACACACCAAACAAGACAGAATTTCATATCTCGTCTCCCAGTTGACATATCTGAGTACTTTAAAAGGTTAAATCATGGTTTTCAGACATGTGGAATTCAAAACTACACTTTATTTATAGGTATTTCAAGGACATTTCAAGTATACATTATAGGCAAAATTGTGGATTTAACTCATGCCCGTCTGGCTATGACCGTAACATTTTTTGGAAAATGCCAATTGCTCCCTGAAGCGTTGCGCAGTAACAGTTTGCTCAGGTTTTAACAATTTGCGATAAAGAATTTCTTTTCGATTCCACCAAACACAGAGGGGAAACTTTTCTCCACATTATTTTTAATCGAACTTGACTGGCTTTTTACCTTCATCCCAATATCAGTTTTTGTATCAACTTTTAATTTCGGGTTTTTGTTTCTACGGCAACGAATAATAGCGCGGTCGGATAATTAAGAATAAACCTTCGGTGAGAATCGAACTCACACCCTCATTGCCAGAGGGAGTGTACATTCTATTTACACATTATTTTTAATCACACTTGACTAGTTGTTTACCTTAATTTCAGTTGTTTTTATATACAACTTTCAATTCGAGCCGTTGTTTCTACGGCCACGAATAACAGCGCGGTCATATAATAAAGAATAAGCCTTCGGTGAGAATCGAACTCACACCCCCACTGACAGAGGGAGTCTAGTTCACGCCAAGCTGCCATTACCAATCGGTCACGAAGACTTTATTGATCAGCAGAAGCTGATTTACTCTTTTAAACTCACTCCTTCTTAGGCATTGAAAGTTGTATATAAAAACTGAGATTGGGAAGGTAAGAAATATATAACTAAATAATGTGTTACAATTGCTCCATCCAATAATAATAATAATAATGTGCTGCGAATATTTGCATCCACCTAATAATTCAAGAAGTTGATGACTTAATATTAATTTACCTTTTGCAACAGGGCCGACCCAAGTCCTTATGGGGCCCTAAGCATAATTTGATTTGCCCCCCCCCCATCGCCTCTTGGGACCCTCACCCCCATCGCACTTTTAGGGCTACCAGCTGTGGAGACATTGAAATTGACGCTTCTCGGTAATGACCATATTGGATTTTGCGGTTATACCTAACATCATGGCAATTTGTACAAACTTGGCACCAAGTGAACGGTTCTTATAAATCCCCTATAACTATTCCACAATAACTGTTTACACCGCGATCTTTTTTAGCAAACTGCTTTATTTTCTACTCAGGCCTAATATAAATATTCATTGGCTGTGAGAAAAATTCAGGTTAGATTGTGTGCATATGATCATTGTGTCACAGTTTATGTTACCGTTACAGCATTTTGTCCTGGGTAATGGCTGGGAACTGTTGCTAGTATTTTATCAGAGGAGATCCAAGTCCACCCACCATGGTTCCCTCTGGAGTCGGATCAGATAAACCTGTTCTGTGGGATTATGTCATAGAGCACAGGAGGTAAAGAGTTAGATTATACAATAACAATTCCACAAAAACACTTCTGATACAGGTGTTGAATGTCATAAACTGGATATCGACCAAAACTCAAACTGCAAGTGTCAGGAACCGGAAGACACACCAGGTGTTCAAAGGTCATAAACAGGAATGTTTGTACAGAGATTAAATGAATTTCAAATCCTGAGCTATGGTAATTTTAATAAACAGACCTATATAGTGATTTCTGACCATAAAATTAACTTGAAAGGCAAAAATAACACCGGCAATGGGTTTTTCATGAGAAAATACATATAAGTAATGGTATTACACAATAATCTGGGGCTCATGTGGAGACATGAGATTTATGCTTTTTGGTGGTGGCTATATTGTATTTTGCATACACAGGTTGACACCAACTTGTTTGTGACGATTTTTGAAACCTGTTCTGTGGAATTATATCAACTTATGTTATAGTGCACAGGAGGTAAAGAGATAGATTATACAATAACAATTCCACAAAAACACTTCTGACCCACTTATTATACACCTATGTCTTGAATACTATAGATTGATATGTTAGATATTTAGGCAGCCGTGTCCGATTCTTTCTTCTTGTTTAGCAGGGGTTTCCCCACTGTTTTGCCCGAAATCCTTTTTTTGGGGAGGGGGGAGGGTGTCAATTGTCCCCCCCCCCGTCTCGTACGCCTATGATTTTGGGGCTACCAGCTGTGGAGATATTGTCGCTTTTCGGTGTCACCACAGGTCGAAACCAACAGGTTTGTGGTGTTTTTTGTAAATGTTATAGTATACCTAACCTCATGACAAATTGTTATAATTATAAAGTATACTTGAAATTTCCTTGTAAAATCTTGAAATACCTATAGATTAATTATGTTATTGTAAAATAAAGTGTATTTCTGAATTCCCCATGTCAGAAACCCATGATTTAGCCTTTTAAAGTACTCAGATATGTCAACTGGGAGACGAGCTATGGAATTCTGTATTGTTTGGTGTGTGCTGGCGGCCGTTTTGTTTTATGCAAATGAGGTAGTTCTTCCCAACGTTTTTCTTGGGAACATCTTTTTTCTGAAAGAGGACATCCTCTAGAATCATGGGGGGTGGGGCATGCACGGTAGGCCCTGCCACCAATTGCACAATTCTTATAAATTGACCCTGCCCTACTGTGAACGAATGCAAATCATTATGCTAATACATTAGCGTTTTAAAGAGGAATTTACTGATCTAACCGAATTTTGCAATTTTCATTTTAGCTAAAATATGTTTGAGCTTTCACATTGTGGAAGCGAAACAAAAGACTTCTGTAAGTTTTCGATGAAGGAACCAAGTAGAAAAGATTAAGTGAAAAATTGTTAGCTTTTTTTTCCTTCTCGAGTTTCAACGTTATTTCAAAGCGTTCACGCTCCGTGATTCTTCTTTTTTTCCCCCTTCGTTCTCGTCAAAGGAGAAATAAAACAAAATAACAGAAGAGAAAATCAGGGATAAAAGTTAAAGAACCTGATACCCTATTAATCCAGATGAAATTCGCTCAGTGAATTAGCAACATGAAAAACAACTAGAAATCTCAGGCTGAAAAGAAGAAGAAGGAGGAGGAGGAGAAGGAGAAGAAGAACAAAAACAAGAAGAACAACGAGAACAAGAAGAACAAGAACACGATGAACAAGAAGAAAACCTCTTTACATAATCGGGTTGAGTGTTAATGTGCATAATAACTTGTTAAATTTAATTGTATCTGCTCGGTATATAAATTATAATTTTCAAACTGACAAGTAATAATTAATTATATTCAGAATAGAATACTTTAGTATCACTGGTATTCCAAAAAATAAATAATAACAGGTCTGGATAGTCATTTAATAAACATCGGCTCGTGTCCAGGCACGCAAAATCCAATATGTCCATAAGCGTCAATCCCAATGTCTCCACAGCTGGTAGCCCTAAAATTCTACCACTAATTATATGTGTTTTGTTATGAAAAATCCGTTTATTTTGTTATTTCAAGTTCATTTAACTCGTTTGCGATGATTTTGTAAAAATGTGACGGCCATACCTAACATCATGGAAAATTGTACAAACTGGGCATCAAGTGCACAATTGTCACTAAATATGATATATTCCCATTCCACTATGGTCATTTGATCAATCTATCTCCCCTTTCATGCACCGAATCCAACACTTTCAAAAGGAAGCTATTAAAACTATTCTGTGAAGGGGGCAAACTATACTGTTTCTACAACCGAGGCATGTTTCTGAGATTAGGATTTTGCATAGGTTTTCTGTAGCAAAAGGGTATCAACTTCTCGATTATTAGGTTCCAATTTACTCGAACCCCCACGAGAACAGGATGTGATACAAGGTTGGTTTAATATAGGGATACCACACACGCGAACGTATATATATAT
>VCCN01001623.1:2808550-2822411 GCA_006491835.1 Architeuthis dux
TTATATATTTTTGACCCACTCCCCACTTATATATTAAAATAGGCAATTTGCATTGTAGGCTCACAAAAGAGAAGCTGGCTACTGTCCATAACAACCCTTTATTGTCACAAGAAATTTTAAATGCATATATTCGTCGGCATAAATAGTGATGGAAATATTATCTCATTATCCAATCTGCTGATAAAAATGTAAAAAAAATACAGGAATTACCCATGGGTGTTTGTTATAATTGTTCTTCAGAAGTTTTGTGATAAAAGTCATTTTGGGTAAAATTGAGGGGATAACTTTCATTCAAATATTATACGAGTCTCTTTTACCGTCAATTCTTTTAAAGCCTGAAACATTAAAAAAAATGTTGAAACAAAGCTCTTCGACAGGACCAACATTTGCTTTCTCTCTTGGGTAAAGTTCAGGAATTTGCAAGTAATGTTTCCTATCTATGCTAATAAAATGGTAATGCCATATGTACGTGATTACGTATGGAATGGTGCACTATGATGGCTTGGCTCCTCAAACGAAGATCCGGAAGGGTTTTCTATGTCTTTAAAGATCTTAAGGTGGGACCTGTACGTGAATAGCCCAAAGGTCTGCTCGATGGAGTTTTAAGGTGAGATGCGGTGTGCACACTGCTGATCGCACCTTTTAAACCAAGGGTTTGCATGCCATTTCCATCGAGGTGAAAAGTTGGGAGCAAGATCCCCAGGCCGTAGGTTTTGTTGGAGTTTCCTTCTTCTGGTAAATGTCTGAGCTAGCTATGGAGGTTTGTCGCCCCTTTGAGGTAGTATTCAAACAGTATGGCTGACCTGGGCAATTGAAACTCAGGTCGTGGACAACTCCACTGAACGCAGATTCCCGATCTGGCTGTAGAGGGTTGCTGGCCCTTCAGAGGAGTGACACGACATTACAGCTACCTGTGCAGATTGAAGCACAGGTTTGAGACACACCACTGAAGCAGATTCCCGTGCTGGCTGTAAAGCTCTGCCAAACCCTTCATAAAGAGTACGCGACCGTACAGCTGCCTGTAAAGATTTCTGGGTTTCTTCTTCTTCCCTTTCCTTTATTCATTATGATCACCCTTATATATCTATACTAATATTTGATCCATCTGTTTGTTTGTCCGTATCTCCGCAAAACTACAAGCCCTATCGACCTAATATTCTGCATGTAGACTAAGAAGAGGTCAACTTCCCACGAGGGTCATTTCTGGTCATTTCTAACGAATTTTCAGAATTCTTAGCCACATTTCTGCACCAAAGATGCTGAAATTTACCATATGGTACATCTTCTCACGGCGATGATTCCAATCCATGTAACGTGGATCTTTGAGGTCATTCAAGGTCACCAGAGATCATTTCTGGTCATTTTAAGACAATTTTCCAAGTTTTTGGCCACAGTTTTGTACATATGAAACTGAAATCATTCCATGGCGAAGCTCATATGCATTGTGAAATTGATCACAGAGGTCACTTGAGGTCATCAGAAGTAATTTCTAGCCAATTTTAAAACGTGTGGGCCACGATTTCGCACCAAGGATGCTGATATTTAGCATATGGGTACATTCTCTCACATTGATGGTAACAGGCTAGGTGAGTTTGATCTTGGAGGTCATTCAAAGTCACTAGATGTCATTTCTGGTCATTCTACTATTCTACTTTCTTTTGGCAATAATTTGGCTCCTAGGAAACTGACATTTGGTATAGGGGTCAGCCTTTTCATGGCAAAGGTCATAGACAATGCGAAATTGACCCCAGAAGTCATGCACTTCATTTGTAGACATTTCGAGCCAATCTTCAGATTTGTTAGCCACATTTCTGAACCTATGAAACTGAAATTTGGCTTAGGGGTAAATCTGTTCACGTCCAAATTATTTGTCAATATGATTTTGTCAATGTGATGGTCACCCATGTGGGTAATGACCAGGATCGACGTCGCTTAACTCCCAAATGCAATTTGGTCGTAAAATGTTTTTATCATGAACATAATCATCATTATTAGCAATGACAACAACTCACTCTGAAAGTAAGACTTTCATTTCTTTTTTGTAAGATCTAGGATTCTGGACGAACTGACCCGTGTCAAGGGAAACATATTTGGGGTGGGGGTCACGGGGGTATCCAAATGTTTGGGCGAACCAAGGAGTAAACAAACCAGATGTAGCTGGGGATTTTGGGCACTTCAAGCCATTTAATGCGGTCCAGGCGAAACCCCGGACAATTTTGGCTTTCCTAGCATCTCAGGAACTTATTGTGTGAAAATCTTTTCCTGTGACAAATGGATGCGCGAATTTAAATGCGGCATAGTGAATCAATACATTTTCAATGATAATTCAGTAAGCTATCTACAGAATTTGAATTTTTTTTTGCGCATATTAATGTTTGTTTGTGCGCTGGTTTGACAGCTTAAAGGGAACTATGATCCTAGAAATTTTCAAAGCAGCACTACATTATGTTGCGGAGGAACAAGTTTGTAGCGAGAAATCTGGCAGCACGTCAGCCACTTACACGGTGCGATGATTCAAAGACCTAGAAGAAGGGCAATGAGCCCTTCAAGTGGCCAAAGACATTTTCGACAATCCATGTATAAAGACCTGTCTGGCTAACAACGCAAAAGCTTCAAATGACAAATAGAATGCATCTCGAGTGGTCGATCCCAACCTGCAGTTTGTATCAAGTGACTGAGACATCGGTAACATATGTTGGTCAGCTGTTTCCAAATTTGAACGTTCGTGATTCCCCGCTAGTTAGTTGTCTTATCCCGGTCCTCGTGGCATTTGTCTCAGTGACAGAGATTTGTGATCCCCCCTCAAGTCTCTAGTCACGGGGACATGAGATCTCCACCTCTCAGATTATCCCCGTCCTCGTGGCATTTGTCTCAGTGACAGGGATTTGGGATTCTCTCTCCCTCAAGTCTCTAGTCACGGGGACATGGAATCTCCACCCCTCTGCTTGCACGTTCGCGTGCAGGACCCCACCTTAACAAAGACGTCATGTCATAATTTGCCGTCGTGGGGGGTGAATAGAGAAATTTCCTGCTAGTTACATATAAAATAACAATGAGCATGTCGCGCCAGCCAGGGTGAGCTGTGATGTGTTGTCGAGTTACCATTGCAGAATTCTTCATTAAAGCATCTCAATTTCTCTCTTTTTCCAGTTGTTGTCGAAATTGGTCTGTAGGTGGCGATTAGGTCCGAGGCTAAGTAAATCCTTTTGATGGTCGTTAAGTTGATGGTCAGAAAGATTAAGGAAGATGTCCGTAGAGTTTGTTGAAATATTTTGCCATTATATACCATTAGAAACCGTCAACCAAAACTGTCAACATAGGTTTCTTCAGTTTTTAAGTTGGTCTGGCTGACAGGCTAGCTGGCTGACCTTCCACCTGTCTGGCTGTCTGGCTATGTATGTAGTATGTACAGTCCGCACCAATGGGGCTAGAGGGCTGATAATTTCAACATTTACTCTATGTCTAGAAAAAAAGCTTTTTAGTGGGTGGCGGGGGTTCAATTTACAAACATAGGTTTATTCAGTTTTCCAGTGGGTCTGGCTGGCTGGCTTGCTATGTATGTGCCATGTATACTGGCTTCGCCAATGGAGCTAGATGGCTGCAAATTTAAACATTAACTCTTTATTACGTCTTGAAAAAAACGTTGTCTTCTTGTCTTTTTCTTGTCAAAATAGTGAGGGTTCAATTTAATTGGCTCCTTGGTTTGTGCCATGCGTGTTCTTTTTGAAAATTCGAACTTTCAAATGAGAGAACTCATTCATTTTTCCAATTTTTTAATTGATCACAGCCAACGCTGCCATGCTACCAAAAAGACGTTGGTCATGTGACGGTTTTATTGACTGACTAACCAGACCTGTTGTTCATTTTTTCACAACGCTTCGGCCGTGAACCCACCTGTGTCATTTGTTCCGGTATGTTGGAACTAGTTCCTGTGGGACATGCTTATTCCTCCTACTCAATCTAACCTCTTGTACATTGTTAGAAACCATCAACCAAAACTGTCAACATCTACATAGATTTCTTCAGTTTTTAAGTTGGTCCGGCTGGCTATGTATGTATGTATCGCACATACAGACCGCACTAATGGAGATTTCAACATTTACTCCTTATTGAGTGTAAAAAAACCCGCTACAAGTAAATA
This sequence comes from Architeuthis dux, assembly GCA_006491835.1. NCBI lineage: Eukaryota > Metazoa > Mollusca > Cephalopoda > Oegopsida > Architeuthidae > Architeuthis > Architeuthis dux. The sequence continues at coordinate 2,812,692 of VCCN01001623.1, forward strand.
GGTATTTAGTGGGAGGTTAAATTTGGAATGTAAGTTCATGCTAAATTGATCGTTAGTTGCGTCGCATTCACGCTTGTTTCTTGAAAATTCAGACTCTTTTAGCGATCACTGCCCAACAAAAGAGAAGTAATTTATTCATTGGTCACGCTATTTTCCAATTTTTTAATTGACCACCCCCAACATGGCTTGCTGCCAAAAGTCGGTTTCTACAGAATGACTAACCATACATGTTTCTAATTTCGTTTGCACTTTTCCACACACCTCTCTTCATATCCTGCATCAATACACGTCTTCTTGCTTTGTTGGGCTCAACAGTTTTGGGTCCAGGCCGAGACCCTCTCTAGGAATCAAAGAGTCAGGATTCTTGAGAAATGGCGTGTGTGACCAGAGCTCAGATCTTGCCTGTATACATCAATGTTAAAACCCGTCAACCAAAGCTGTCAACAAAACTATCAACATATTTGTCTTCAGAGGATCTGGCTGCACCAATGGAGCTAGAGCGATGTAATTGTATACATTATGTCTAGAAGAAGTTATCTCTTTAAGGGTAAAGGATTTATATCCCTCATTTAGACAGCAGGATAGGCGAAAAGTAAACAGTATATCTGAAACTAAGAGAATACATACATTTCTTCTTTTTATTTTCCATTGTTTATTTCAATTCTTTAACTAACACATTCATCTTTTTATTTTGCCCTTTTTCAACTCGAGTTTTTGAATTCTTTATTTCTCCCAATTTACAAGTGGAAACATCTCGACCTAATACATCTGACTGGTCCTGCTTTCTTGTGTAAATTTGGGGTCAATTAACAGGTGGGAGAGTAACTGTGGACTCTTATGAGGTAAAAACTTTTATTTATCTTATTTATTATTATTTGTTTTGCGTAGTGGTGTGATACGGATCTGGGCTCGAATCTGCTCAGGTTGCTATACTGTTGGGTCACTCCTCTGACGGGATTAGCAGAACCCGATAGTCAGCGCACATCTGCTTTTGCTGGAGTGACCAGGGTCTGAACTTAGAGTTGCAGACAGCCGCACTGTCTGCGCCAACAGTCGCACTATCATGATATTCTGTGTTTAAAGTTGAAGACAACCGTTCCACACTGCTTCTCCTGCAAAAGGTCGGTAGAAACCTATAGCCAGCTCAGGCATCTACCAACTATTCATTCATTTATTCATGTCTCGAAAAAACTGTTCTTTTGTCTTTTGAACCCCTCCCCCCAAAGATGTTTTCAGTGGGTGGTTCAATTTGTAAGTTTTTGCCAAATAGGTCGCTTAGTTTGTGTCCGGCAGCGTCCACGCTTGTTTCTTTTTTTAAAATTTGGACTTGTCTAATGATCACTGCCCAACAAAAGGCGAGAGAACTAACTTATTCGTTGATCACCCCTTTTCGTTGGTGTGGCCTGTACGCGATATACATATATACCTAGCCAGACAGCCAGCCAGACCAACTTAAAAAACCCAGGTCTGACTAGCCACTCAATAGAAACCGTCATGTGACCAACGTCTTTTGGCAGCATGACATGTTTGGGGTGATCAATTAAAAAACATTGGAAAAGGGGTGATCAATGAATAAGTTGCTTCTCGCGCCTTTTGTTGGGCTGTGATGACTAGAAAAGTCTGAATTTTCAAAAACAAGCGTGGATGCTGCCGGGCGGAAACTAAGGGATCAATTAGCATAATCTTACATGGCAGATTGAACCCCCTCTACTAAATACCTGTTGGGTGGTGGGGGAGATTTTCAAACACCAAACAATAAAAGCTTTTTTTCTAGATATAATATGGATTATTTAATCCTAGCTCCATTGGTGCGGCCTGTACCCGTGTTACGTAGATACATAACCAGACAGCCAGACCAACTGAAAAACTGAAGAAATCTATGTTGACAGTTTTGGTGACAGTTGCTCTACATTTTCAAACATTTTGAAAAATAAATAAATAAAGGAGGCTACTATATTATTAGTATTTAATAGATATCTCCTTTGACAGATGTTACATACACAAACTATAGACATACACGTAGCGTGCTATATACCGAATATGCCGGCGTATAATTCCCCCCCCCCTCCAAATAAGGTGTCAAGTTTAGTCCAATATTCGCTGGATAAGTTGACTCTCCAACATGATGCAGCATTGTGTCCATGACAATGTCAAGTTCATAGGGTCTAAAGCAGTGGTTCCCAACCTTTTCGAGTCATTCCCCATTTTTGTCAATACGATTACTAGTATTTATTAAGTTGGAACACATAATAATTTCAAATAATAACTTTATTTTACGTATAATTAGACAGCTTTATAATAAGAATTAGTTTAATGTTATAATTGTACAGCGGCTGCTGTGTATCTGTTACTCAAAGAAAGCAAGCGAAAATAATTAGAACACATCATTTGAAATTCAAATTTATTACAAAAGAAATAAGAATTCTGCTATCGTAACTGATATACACATCAATGTGATCTCTGTTCTTGTTTTCTTTTTTGCTACAAGTTCTTCGATTTGTGGATCTATTAGTGAGACCACATCTTAAATCATTCTCAACTTGGAGCTTATTTCGAGCGTTTTGATAGATAGAAGTGCAGAAAACCCTATCTGTAGACTGGATTATATTTTACCTAATAGCCATATTCCCCCCTTTGACTACCAAAATTCCCCACTTTTGTCAATACGATTACTAGAATGCCCCTTCCATTTATTAAGTTGGAACACGGAATAATTACAAATAACTTTATTTTACGTATACATTAGACAGGGTCTATTAGTGAGAGAGCAGATCCTAAATCATTTTCAACTTGGAGCTTATTTCGAGCCTTCGACTTGATAGATATTTTTGTTCCTTCCCACGTATGCATTGGGTCTCATTCGAAGGGGAAAAAGTCATATACCGTATAACATCAATGTTAAAGTATCAAACTGCCTCGAGCGAGTGAAGAAAACCCTATCTCTAGACTAGACTTTTATTTTTACCTAATAGCCTTATTCTCCCCTTAGACTACCCAAATCCCCCCCCCCCTTGGGAAATTCCCCCCAACGGTTGGGAACCACTGGTCTAAACAGACTAATATGAAATTATTGATACTTAAAGGGTCGCCTTATACGCCGGCATATACGGGTAAGTAGACTACCTTTTTTCAGATTGAAGTATCATGGGTTCCTTGATGGTTTGACGATGATGCTTTTGACAACTGGGTATTTTCTTAAGCTAATCTTATTTAAAAACCACTAATGAGAACACATGTAAAATTATTTAGTCTCACCGGAAGCAACACAGTCACAGAGAGAAACATGAGTAGAAGGCTGATCAGATCTTGTAAAATATAATTAGTTTATGTAAATAAACGGAAATTATTAGAGAGATCATTCAACTATTAGTGTTTTACCAAATCCAGCAGCGACCTTGTTGGGAATTTGGTCTTCTTTTCATTCCCACAAAGGCGCCTCGGCGTGGTGTAATGGTTAACAACGGGGTGGCCAGATTTTGCCAGATTTTACCAGATTTTGCCAGAAGGTGAGATAATCCGAGTTTTTTCTCAGAGACTTACCCAACACAGTCATAGCGTTTAATTTGGAAATCTAGCGAGTCTGGATGTAAAGGTTCAATACCAGGCAGGCACACCTCGAGGCAGTATGGGGAAGCGGTTTCAGAGACTTACCCAACGCAGGCATGGGAATATGGTTGGATTTGGAAATCGAGCGATTCTGGAGGCAAAGGTTTAATACCAGCTTCTTGAGGGGAGCCCGTTTCTGGCCGGTATTGAACCGCTTCCCCCAAACAGCCTTGAGGTGGGCCCGCCTGCCTGGTATTGAACCTCTACACCCAGACTCGCTAGATTTCCAAATTCAACGCTATTCCGATGACTGTGTTGGGTAAGTCTCTGAGAAAAATCTTAGATCATCTCCCCTTCTGTTTAAATCTGGCAACCTTGGTTATCAAGCTTGTGTCGTGTCGGAAATAAACTAAGCTTCATACATATCTACAATTCCACGGTGTTTATGTTGTATAGTGGGGGTAAATGTCCTGGGGTGAATGTCCTGGACTTGGATAGAAAGGAAGGACTCGAAGACTGGTTGTAAAAATATGAGACATAGTTTTTATTTCTTATGTTACACTTCGTCGGCCGGAGAGTGAAGAGTGGGAGAGAGATAGGGACAGCGGTCTCGTGCCTTCCAGCCTGGCTTAGGCAATCTGCTTCTCTGCTGAGTCCTCTGAGTTTTCTTTCTTCTCTCCGGGTCTGCTCTGTGTTCGGGTCTGCTTTAGAGATTTCTCGAACGCTCACGCAGGTGTCATTTCCGCTTTCCCCATCCTGTTTTTTGGACACCCACGCATATACCTATTTCCTAAGGTGACCGGGTGACCTCCGTTTCCGCACAGGTGTTGACCTGGAAATGACCCTTTCGTGGTAGCATATCATAACATTTATATTGTCATATCTCTGGTCATTCGTGGCCAGGGATCATTATATGAAATACAGAATAGCGCAAAAGTCGCTAAGGGGTTCAAAACATTCATATCTTTTTTAGTTTTAATGATTCTTTTATTGTTTTTTACAAATGGGAAATAATTAACCGGAAAATCGTTTCTTTCAAATACCCACCATTTTGAACTCCCCAAATTCTTGCTCTTTCAATAACACTCTGCACAACATTTCGAAGGATATCTGGTCCTAGGCCACGTATGTCTTCTCGGATATTAATTAATGGACAGTCCTTGATCGGTTAACATAGGTTATCCATAAAAAAACAAACCAAAGAAAAAAGAAGCTGTGAGCTGTTAAATCCGGCGATCGTGGTGTCCAATCAAATGCTGAACGCCTGGATATCACTCTGTCACCAGCATTTTAGTTTAGTTTAGTTTCGTGCTCAGTATGTGTACATTTTCCATGATGAATTCCCAAGGGTTACTTCTTGATAAAAAGGAAAACAAAATATAATAAAATAGAAAAATATGTGACCGTTTTAAACCCTTTCGCGACTTTTGCGCCACTCAGTATAAGTCTAGTTGCTGGAGATCCGTCTCCCATGCAGTACCTCCACATTGCACTAATATTCTCTGATATCTGCGGTGATATGCTTGTGGAACTAGACATATCTTTGTTCCTACCCACGTATGCGTTAGGTCCGATTTGATAAAAGAGGTCATGTACCTTCTTTCATCCTTACTATTTTCTAGCTCTCTCCAGAGGTCGACAAATTACGGCCCGCGGCAAAATCCATCCCGCGGCCTCATTTCATTTCCGCCGACTTGAACATGTCACATTAAATATATATGTTTTATGTTTGTTCTCCTTATCTATCTTTGGTTAGCGGAGAATACAAATAGGCATTGAAAGATATACACAATTTGGACCTCAATTAAACAATATCCCCCTCCCCCCAAACAAAAAATGTTCATAATTTTCATTGATTGATAGTACATGTCAGTTTATGCTTCTATAATGAAAAACAAAAAAATTTAAGTAATTAAACAAACATAATAATTTGATACACAATTTGATACAAAGTTATTTAATAATTTAAATTAATAGTTTATTTTAATACAAAACATTTTAATAGCAATTATTGGATACACGATTTTATACAAAGTTATTTAATAATTTATTTTAATACAATAATTCAAGGGGAATAACTCTTTTACAGATATTACGCCCTGGACTCCACTATTACAAGAGTACCTTTTTTTTACCCGTATTTCTTTCATCTTAATTTTAGTTGCTTTTCATCGGAACTACTCAGACTGTCTATGGCTGTGTGTAAACAGCGCTGATTGGAAATAAAGAATAAGCTCTTGGTTAGACTTGCATCCCTTGGAAAGCTTGCCTATGTAGGACAAGTGCTCTCGCAACTGAGCTACTAGAGTTCTTACGGCTGGCAGAAGATCGAATTTAACCCATAACCCCTCCTGTGTTTTTCCAAAGATTGCTCGGCACCATATTTGTTATTGTTTTTCTGTACACAAGTAATATTACTGTATATCTGTGAATATAAGTCGCCCGTGAGTATAAGACGAGGTCAAATTAGAGTAGAAAAACCGAGTAAATCGGACGACTCTAATATAAGACGAGCCCAAGGCGAAGGGGGGAAATATTCATGAGAAAAGCTCAACTAGAGGTCGACCGATTAATCGGCCGGCCGCTTAATCTGCCAGCCGCTTAATCGGGCCGATATTTTAGATAATCGACATCGGCCGATTATTGAGCGTCATCAGGCAGATTTTTATTCTAATAGAAAAAAGTAGTTTTTAATTTAAAATTAAAACTGTTGAACGAGAGGGGGCTAAAAAGTTGAAAGAGAGGGGGCTAAAAAGCATGTAATTTTTCATGAATTCGTCTTGGCGAGATCAAAGGGTTTACCGAGTCGGGGGTGGGGTAGTAAATTCCAGAGTGAGGGCGTATGGAGGGAGTGCGGAGGCAGTCGTGTTGGTTCTTAGTCTTCTTTCTTTCCTACGAAAGAAAGGAAGGGAAACTTTCGGCTGGTTGTCACTGGAAGCAAAGCGAAGAAATATGGAAGGGGGAGAAAATAAAGGGTAAACATTGAAGTATTTATACAGTGTTTATAACTAATGTATACACTTCATAACATTTCCATTTCCCAAACAGAGACAATGGACATTTTTTATTTTCAAATATTGTCTGTGTTCAAGTGAATAATACATTATTTTAGATGCACAAACCCCAAGACATATCGGCCTTATATATCGGCCATCGGCCGCCCTGTTCTCTAATTATCGACATCGGACAAAACCCATATCGGTCGACCAGTGTCATAACTTTGTATGAACATTGATTCTTTTTTTTATTCCCTTCGGCCGGCCAGATGTAGCATAACGGGCATCTGTACTTCTTTTTCTCTGGTCGCCGTGAGGGAAAGAGATGTTGAGGGAGGGAGAAATAGAGATGATAATATTCAGAGAAAGTCAGGGTGAGAGAGAAAGAGACAGAGACGATCATTTCCTCCGCGGGCTGCAGACTATGATGATGATGATGTCTCTCTGTCCGGGTCTGCTGACGGGAGCCAGATTTCTCTGTGGAGGGAAAATCATTTTCGGACAAAAAACGCTCCCACGTGTGTGGAGAGAAAAGACGACAAAATCCACGGATCTTCAAATTTAAAGAGGTTTTATTTCCGTACTACGTAGGTCAATTTCTGGGTTGGTCTGCGGATTTCGTTGAGGTACGGAAATTCTGTTGCATGTCGTTGTCTAAAAGAGTTGGTCACTTTTCAGGGCTGCTACTACTACGGATTCAAATTTCCCACTGGTCACTGCTTCTAACGGGCTGTCACCGCCACCATGACGGGCGGGGACGCCGTCTAGTGCGAACCCGTTTCAGGTCGCGACCCCAACCAACTCCCTTCTGTTTCGATCTAGCCTTTATATATGCTAATGGTCATAACTCCTCCCACTTTTCAAATCTTCAACGGTTTTTTGGTAACACGATCCTCTAGTTGGTCACGTAGGCAGCTTAACACAGATTTCAAATCTGACCAAGTTCTGGGTCTATTTCGTTACACAGACATAGAAACATCTCTAATCCGATACGCCTACACAAATGATTGCCGATCGCTGCTTTATATGCGTCCAGTTAAGACAGATGTTTCATTCGTGGAGTAGGGTCAGTGGTTTCGGGGTCCGGTGGGACTAGGCAAGTGTGTGGGGGACAAACAGTTTTGGAACACCCTTCACGCGGACGTGTGTCGGTTAGGTAAAAAGGTAAAGCATGCGTCTCGTAAGAGACAACTCATGTTGGACCGGTGACGACGTGGAAGAGTCCATGGTTACGGACAGAGAACCAAGAAAATAACATTGTTCATTATTATATAAGAAGATTTATTTATGAAGGGTAAAGCGTCTTAAGAGACAACTCACATTGTTGTATGAACGGCCGGTGACGAAGTCCCGGTTTCCTTTGCATGTGTCAGTTTAGTGATCCTTGCAAGTCTCAAGTCTGGTCGAGACCAGGACTTTATCCTTACAAGATGTATGACCCCCCTTGGTAGGATGCTTGGAAGTCCACCGAAGGAATACCTCCACCCTAATCACACATGCTCAATTAGCTGCTGAGTGCACAGGCGAATTTGTCCTAAATGAAGAGTTTTCCACACTCTTCGCTCATACCGGGAATCGAACCAGGAACCTTCTATGTGTGAGGCAGACGTGTTAACAATTACACTATCCGAGCGGACCACCTGTCTGGGCGTCTCACTAAAAAACACGTCACACAATTTCTCGTGGGAAGACAGATAATATCATACTCCTTGCTTGAATTTTTACGTCATCGCTTTTTAAATCTTCATTTTTACACGTCCCTCCCCGAGAAATGTTACGATTGGCTTAGTGTTTATTGAATGTGAGCGAGTAATTTCAGAGTCTACTTCAACTATAATGAGCTTATTACCCTGAATAAAGCAAGAGGACTGGTGGCTTCCTGTTGAGCCTTGCATGGGTTTCCTCTGTCCACTCCCACAGAGTTCCTTCCGTATCATTGGTCGTAATAAGCTATTTATATCGATGCTGGGTCTGCTGATTAAATTGTTTGAGTATAGCATGTGTGCAGATTCCTTCAGGCGTTTTATTCGGCAGTTTCTTCCCTCTCCATTCCGGGGTGTAGCCAGGTTGTAATGTTACAAGGGGGGGGGGAGCACATTAAAAAAAGATGCCAGGACATGTACCAAATCATTTTAAATTAATTTTACATTCTTATTTTGTATTTAAAATCAAAACACAATAAACAAAAGTTATACAGTAGGCTCATAAATTTATATTTTATTTAAAATCAATAATAACAAAATATGCTATTTAATTATTTTACATTTCATACATAAAATGAAATAAAACTGAAACAAGCCTGGCTGCTGCAGGGTCAAATTCAACTTCTATTCCAACTAAAGATGATTACTGCAACTTTTGTATTGTATATATAATGAATACATTCATAAATATATAAAACTTGAATTTAATAAAAAACGGCCACAAACTAGTGACCAATTTAGCATAAACTTACACTGAATATTGAACTATGTAAGTAGGGTGATTTAAAAAAAAATAAACATTTGTGTGTGCAACATTTTAAGTTTCTATGAACGGTTAGGGCTGGGCGAAGTCCGGATACATAGATAGATACATATAAATGTGAGAACACATGAATAACCCAAACCCATTTAATTATTCTACATTTCATACATAAAATGAAAACAAAGCAAAGCAATATAAAAAGTGTATGAATTAATTACAACAGCTTCATTCGTCTGGGCTTCATTCCTGCAAAGTTAGATATTACTTGGGACCAATTTAGCCTAAGCAGGTTTATATGTTTATTGCGGACAATAAACATATACATACACATGCACAGGTACAGATATTTCCTAAGCTTATTTTAAAATTTGTTTTAATGTTAAAAAGGCGCCATTCTTGAAGAATGTGCTCGGAGGGAGCGAACGCCCCTACTGCTTCCCCTCTAGCTACGCCACCGCCTCCATTGATCAGAAACCCGAGGAAATGTGTGCAAGGCTCAAGAGGATGTCATTCGTTCAAAGGGGTGCAACTCCAAGAACACAGAGAACAAGCATGCGCCACAGGGACTAGTTTCAACATTCCAGAACAAACTACACCCGAGGAAGGCCAGACATTGTTTTCTCTAACGGCACATGGTCAATGTGCCGTTAAACAAAACAATCAAATCATCGTGGGTCATTTAGTGCCGAATTCGATTTCTTTTTGAATACAC
>VCCN01001623.1:2943888-2957380 GCA_006491835.1 Architeuthis dux
GTTGTAAACACGACGTTACGGCCGATCCATTCTTCGGCCTTCAGGTGTAAACGGGTGCGATGGTTTAAACAGAAGTTATGTTTAAGGGGGGTAGCCCTTATAGCACATGGTTCGAGGCTACCCCCCTTTAAACATAACTTCTGTTTAATCCAGGCCATTCGTGATGGGCATATTTCCTGATGGTCACTTTTCCGATGGGCACTTTTCCTGATGGGCACTTTTCCTGATGGGCACTTTTCCGGGATCCGGTGCGTACAGCAGTATTGTTATATATTATGAAAATAATTATTATTGTTTGTTGTAATACTACTATTCATCTGAAAACTACTATTCATCGTAATGTTAATACAAAGGCGATCAAAAAATACGTCAAAAAAGCAACTGAAAAATTAAGATTATAAAACTTTATACTAATGATTTACAATACTTCATCTAATGAAATAAATAATACAAAATTGCTTTTATAAACAATTTTGTAATTTGGCCATTTTTAACCATTTTGACGTGTTTTTGGCCAGAAACGTCACCAACTATCTGGCAACCCTGTGGCTGCTACTCTAGCCCCAGTGTTTTTTTTTATTTATCCTCTCAAACATGTGGTTCTGGTTTTCACACTTTTCTTGTGATTCTTACGCAGCAGGGTTGGACCTTTGAACTGAAAATTGGTAGTTTATGACATCTTTTTCGAATTCAAAGAAGCTAAATTATGGACTTAGAGCTGGGTTGCCAGGTTGGCTTTTTTAAAGCCAAATCTGTTACATTTGGCTTTTTTTTCAACTATGGTGGCTTTATAATTTCATTTTGGATTTTTGGATTTTCCTTGGCTTTTTTGGCTTTTTCCTGGCTTTTTTTTTTCATTCGGATGGCTTTTCAATATCAGTTTTTTTCTATAATTAAACCATAAAGAACCGTATATTTCTTTTATATAAGTCGACTGTGAGTATAAGACGAGATCGGAATTGAACATAACATTTCAGAAAATCGAATATAAACCGTCTGTTATTTTGCCATAACATCGTCATGAGAGATATCTCCTTCTTATGAATACCCTGTTTATGGCACTTGATCAGCTGTCACCAAACATGAATTTCTTTCATCTTCAACATATCGTAAAAGTGAAATTCTCATCAGTGATGAAGAATGTAACTAAACAAATGATTTAAAATGGATATTCCACAATACGCACCGTATACTACCTACATAGCATTTCAGACAAAATCATGGTAATGAATTGAGTTAAAACACAAATAGCATTGTGTCTATCGGCGCTGTATTCATATAGACAAATGTATTGGCCATTTTTTACTGACCTGAGTAGAAGTCGAACTGCTGATTTGGGGCCAATTCTTAGTAAAAAAAACACGTCTTATATTCAAGAATATACGGTATCTAATAAAGAAGATTATATAGGTTATCAAAAAGCAATTGCTTTCAGGTATCATACCCTGAAGTTCGTGTGCCCCCCCCCACCCCCTTGTATCAGACGAGCTTCATCTAAGGAAGCTTTTGAGATTTACAATAGTAAAATGTATTGTGCAGGCCCCCCACTATCCGAATGTAGAGCGTTCCTGTGAAACCTTTCGTGAGCCCAAATGACGTAAAGCGAAGAGGCAATTACAAGTATACCCCGCTTTTCGAAAGTTTGCCATACCTCACTTGTTCACTTCTACGAAAAAATCAAAAAGCGAAAATAGCATTTAGTGATTGTTTTGCAGTGAGCCGTTATAGAGGCAGTACGCACCCTCTTCCGCTATTTCCTACACCCTAGTCTACTTTATCTCCCACCACCCCAAACTCCGAAGACTCAGCTTAACATACCATCATCATTTAGGGGGCTAGGAACGCTCAAGAATCTTTCCCATATGGATAATCCATATATAAAAACCTTTCGTAAGCCGAAGAAGCTATTACCAATAATTGGTAATAGCTTCTTCGGCTTACGAAAGGTTTTTATAGGAACGCTCCACTTTCGTAAATCGGTGAAAACCTGTAAAACCTTTCGTAAGCTGAAATGGCACACAGCGAAGAAGCAATTAACTTTAATTTATATGGAGAAATATTTGAGCGTTCCCAAGCCCCAAAACAACCGTTTCTATATCTGACAGGTTTACGCTGAGCGTAATATCCTTACGAGCTCCCCCGGGCTTTTCTAATATCTTTGGACACATTTTGCTAACGAGTGCACAAAATGAATTGTGATAAGGCACAGATGCTCACAGACACAGTTCAAAGCTATGGCGGCTTGATGCATTTCGTATAAGCTAAGTGGCGTAAATGGAAAATATCCTTACGAGCTCTGACAGGTTTATGCTGAGTGTAATATCCTTACTACTATATAATTGAGGGACTTACAACTTAGTTTGGCTTACAATAATAAACGTTACGACATTAGTCTGAATATCTTAGATAGAGAATTGTCACTATTATCAATGTTTGTCTATTTTCTCTTTCATGTCATTATTACTTCTTTGTTGTAACTTTCATCTTACTTTGACTGGCCGTGTAATTCTGGTTTTCACACTTAGACTGTAACACAAAACTGTATGTCTGCCACAGAAAATGTCCTGCTTATAAAGTTTTTTTCCAAATTGTGCTTTCTTTCAATGAACTAAACTAATAAGATAGAGATCTGAGCTTAAAATGTTCTAAGCTAAAGCCATTTTGTGTGATTTGTGAGATGTCTGATTAGCGATGATTAGATGTTCTCCTATGTAGCTAACATGAATCTGTATTTTGTAACGGAAATTTCTAGCGTATGGTACTTTCTAAATTGAGGGACTTTACAACTCATTTTGGCTTACAATAATAAAAGTTACGGCATTATTCTGGCAGTCTGAATATCTTAGATGGAGAATTGTCATTATTATACATTTTTGTCTATTTTCTCTTTCATGTATTTTGTATTGCTTGTTTACAACTACACCTTTTCAGCTTCATTTTAAAAGAGTTGAACCTCGATTTAAAACAGTTGAACTTCAATTTAAAAGAGTTGAACCTCGATTTAAACGAGTTGAACTTCAATTTACATGAGTTGAACTTCAATTAAAAAAGGTGAACTTCAATTAAAAAAAGTTGAATTTCAATTTAAAAAGTTGAACTTCAATTTAAAAGAGTTGAACCTTAATTTAAAAGAGTTGAACTTCAATTTACTTAAGTTTAACTTCAATTCAACTTTTTTAAATTAAAGTTCAACTTTTTAATTTGAAGTTCAACATTTTTATTTTGATGTTCAACTTTTTAAAATTGAAGTTAAATAACAGGTTTAGTTTCTAATTATCTGTCTTTGTGATTATATTGTTCGTTACTTTCTGTTTGTGACTCAATACGGTATCTCTTCACACGTATAAATTCATATTATATCTTGTGAAGTTTTATATCAAAATGAAGTTCAACCTTTTTTTAATTGAAGTTCAACTTATGCAAGTTGTGGTTCAACTCTTTTACATTGAAGTTCAACCTTTTAAAATTTAAGCTAAAAAGGAGTGGTTCCAGCATTTTTAGAAAGGAGTGGTGGGGGGGTCAATTCTTTTATTTTTAATTGTTACCCCATCAGTCTAATTAGACAATTGATATAATATTTTTTTGTTTTTAAGTTTAATTTATGATTACTTGAGATGTATGATTAGACCAAATGAAAGTTGTATTGTATTTGGGTGATAAATCCTTCCTGTGATATCAAAGGTGACATAAACTGCTTGTATTTTATAATTCGTTATGGCCTAATTTGGTTGAAAGATCTCTGCAAACAAAATCTTTCGAATCTCGGCCCTAAAGTCAAAGACCCTAAAGTCAAAGGCCCTAAATCACGGCTCAAAAATCACAATGTACCACCTACGAAACGTAACCGACCATTCACAGGACTTCAAGTCACAGACGAAAAAGCTTTTTTTTAAAAATAAACAAGTAATATTTTATTTTAATTTGTACAAATCAAGGATTATAATGTTTTCTATTGGTAAATTTGAATGAATAAAGTTGTTTTATTCCAGATTTATTTCGTTTTGATTTTCTTTGAAAGGAAAGCAAGATTCTCGTAAACTCATTCGCTGTGACTTATGGGCCGTGACTTTAAGGCTTGGGACTTTATGGCCAGTCACCGACCTTTCGTGTCTAAAAAATATCAGGAGTAAAGCAAGACTGTCGATATAGAACTGTGAGTGTGTTTATACGTACGTCCCTCCAATGTATCTCAAGCAAGATAATATTAGATTGGTAAAGTCAACCTATAGAGTCCCTCTGTGGCTTGAGTTTCTGTTTTGTGTTTCTGTGTTTTTTATTTTGACTGTTGAGCTGTCTGCTATTATTTTTGGTATTTTTAGTACGAGAATTCATAATCAAACATTTGGTGGCCGAGATCCTTTTTAAGATTGGTTTTAAAACTGTTTATATTTGGAGAAGAGACTGTGGCATCTGATAGTGTATTTCAGATAGGAGCGGATCTGATTGAGGAGAAGTGTTTTCTGACCCCGCTGGCTGTTTAGTCCAAAGGAGCAGCAAACCCAAGTGTCACAAGAAAAAAATAATCTTCCCTGCGATCTTTAGTATGAGTAGAAAGCAAATTAATAAATATATTTCATTTAGACTGATATTTCAAGGCCGACAAAAGCGGTGGGTGGGGTGGCTAGGCACACCCACCCCCCTTTTTTACAGGCGTTTGAAGTGCCCTTTTTGAAAAACCCCACCAAAAATGGCCGAAAACACCAAGAAATGGCCAAAAACCTGCTGGAAATGGCCAGAAAATCGCTAAAAATTGTCAAAAACACACCAACCACGTTTTTACGTATTTTCTCTTATGTCTCTTATTTACTACTGAAAATAGTTCATGTATGTGCCCCCCTTTTATAACCACAGCCCCCCCACTACTTGAAAATCTCTTCCGTGGGTATTTACATTGAATTTCAAGTTAGATTGTAGAATCTCTTTTCCTTTCTCTCTGTAACTTTCGGAAACCATATCTATCATTGTGTGTGTGTGTGTGTGTGTGTGTGTGTGCGTGCGTGTGCGCACGCGCGTTGTGAAGGTATATTTTGGGCGTCCTGTAATAATCAAAAGATTGGAAATCATTGGAGTAGAGCAGTGGTTCTCAAACATTTTGACTTTGGGGCGCATTTGGGATCAAGTAAAAGATCACGGACGCACTTCACATGGAAAGTAAAGAAAACTACGTTTTAAAAATTCAAATATGAAAAAATAAACTACTACATACCATATTTCTTCGTGTTTAACACGAAAAGTTTTGTACCAAAATCTGAGCCAAAATAATGTGTGTGTGTGGGGGGGGGCGTGTTATAGTCGAATGTACACAGGAAATTCAAATAGTTCTTCGGACGATTGAACCTCTTCTTGTTGTTTGTGGTGTTAACACGACGTTTCGGTCGATCCAGTCTTCGGCCTTCTTCAGGTGCAATATCCGAATGTGATGGGGTAAAAAGAAGTTTTGTTTAATTTCAAAGGAGGTTACCCGTAAAGAAACACCCGAATCCTACGTTACAAGGTTACCTCCTTTGGAATTAAGAAAAAAACTTCTGTTTACCCCATCACGTTCGGATATTACACCTGAGGAAGGCCGAAGAATGGATCGGCCGAAACGTCTTGTTATCAACACAAACAACAAGAATGAGTTCAATCGTCCGAAGAACTATTTGAATAGTAATGACCCTTCTCAACACTTAGAAAATAGAAAAAATGTATACGTTACTAAAATTATGCGCGAGGTGACAACTGCTTACCCCCCACCTCCACTAAGAAGTATATTTGACCTATGCAGCTAACCAACTGTAAAAGATGAAATGAATTAGACAAAAACATTTCAGTAGATGATATTTTTTATTTTATTAATTTGAGCTTTTCTCCCAAGTAGTTCAGACTTTCTTCAATCGTAAAGTTGTTGTGCTCCCATAGCCAAAGATTGGCGTTTTTTTTTTTTAAGACAGGCAGAAAATAGCCCGGGACAGACGCAGACGCCAAATTTATTTTGAAATAAAGTTTCCCTAAATTCATAAAGAAGTAAATTTAAATCCCAAAGTAGCCCATTAAATATCGTTTTTGTTTGCATCTTGAAGTGTGGATGTGTAATTTGTGAATTTAGGATGGAAGAATTGCATATTTAACAGTTACACACTATTTTATGGTGCTGGGAAAAAGACAATGTGGAGACTCAGAATAATTTGCAAGAAATTTATTTAATACCTTAACATGTTTCGACGTATTAGGTCGTTTTCAAAAGGAAAATTAGAGAGAACGAGTTTTCATGTCTGTATCGACCGGGGGTTGTGATTAAATGGAGAATTTCCCTGTCTGTGTGCGCGTGTGTAGTTGGGTTCTGTAAGTGGCCTATTTTATAAATGTACTAGTTAATACTCGTGAACAAATTCACGGATATATTTGAATTTCTATGAAACTATTTTCTAAGGAAAAATAATAGCAAAATCGGTTCAGTTGAAGAGTCCATAGTTTCAACTGGTGGGAAGGAGGTACTTTTATCAGCAAAATTGTTATCCTTGAGTGAAAGAGTCAAGTGTTACGGACAGCAAAACAAGAAGATCACACTTGTTCATTATATAAGTATAGTAACTTTGCATGAATTGGTATCAGACTATCTATACTGGGAGATCCGATGAGGATCGAACGCACTAACAACGGCCAGCAAGATTAGCTTGCTGATCATTGCTATACGACGACTGTCCTGATCTGAACAACTTTAACACCCCCTTCATCCAGTGGAATAGTCCAGTGTTACGACCCATAAACCAAGAAAATCACACCGTTCATTATTCGAGTAGATATTTTTGTTTACTCCTCTGTTGCTTGGGGTGCACCTAGCTACTTGTTGGGGGCGCCCCAGGGCACCCGGGACCCACTGTTTGAGAACCACCCGGGGTAGAGGTTCGAACTGTTGACGCTACCCCCGTCCGCTTTTAAGTGCGAAGCGTTAAATCCTCTTTTTATTATTTTAGGCTGGCGAGTGAATGAGTTTTCCAGTACTCCGACCTTCTTTCATTTCCTTCTTTCACTTCCTTCTTCCATTCGTTTGGTTCATTTCACCCTCTTCATCTATTTTTCTTTCTCTTATTCTTTCTTCATTTCTTCGGCCATCTTTTAACATTTCGTCTTTCTTTTCTCATTCTTTCTTTTATGGTATTTTAAATTCCTTTGTCTTTCTGTTTTTCTGTCTTTCTTTCACTCATTCTTTCCTTCATCACTTTGCTTTTCTTCCTTTTTCACCCCCACAGCATTTTTCATCATCTGCCTTTTCTTTCTTTTTTTCTTTCTTTCTTTCTTTCGTTCTTTCGTTCTTTCTGTCTTCTTTCTTTCTCTCTTTCTTTCTTTCTTTCTTTCTTTCCCTCTTTCTTACTTTCATCACTGCCTTTCTTTATTTTTCATCATCTGCCTTTTTTGCTTTATTTCTTTCTCTCTCTCTCTCTCTCTCTTTCTTTCTGTCTCCCTTTCTTTCTTCTTTTCTTTCTTTCTGTCTCTCTTTCTTTATTCTTTTCTCTCTTTCTGTCTCCCTTTCTTTCTTTCTCCCTCCCTCCCTCCCTCCCTCTCTTTCTTTCTGTCTTTCTTCCTTCCTTTCTTTCTTTCTGTCTCTCTTTCTTTCTTTCTGTCTCTCTTTCTTTCTTTCTGTCTCTCTTTCTTTCTTTCTTTCTGTCTCTCGTTCTTTCTTTCTTTCCCTCTTTCTTACTTTCACCACTACCTTTCTTTATTTTTCATCATCTGCCCTTTTTGCTTTCTTTCTTTCTCTCTCTCTCTTTCTTTCTGTCTCCCTTTCTTTCTTTCTCCCTCCCTTTCTTTCTTTCTTTCTTTCTTCTTTTCTTTCTTTCTGTCTCTCTTTCTTTCTTTCTGTCTTTCTTTCTGTCTCTCTTTCTTTCCTTCATCACTTTGCTTTTCTTCCTTTTTCACCCCCACAGCATTTTCCATCATCTGCCTTTTCTTTGTTTTTTTCTTTCTTTCTTTCTTTCTTTCGTTCTTTCGTTCTTTCTGTCTTCTTGCTTTCTCTCTTTCTTTCTCTCGTGCCATTTGTTCATCTCTCCACCACCTTCCTTTTCCTTCTCCCGCCTCCAATCCATATTTCATTCATTGTTTCATTCCCCTTACATCCTTCATGTGGAAAACACTTAAATTCCCATTCTGCTCACAACTCCGAATAACCCTGCTTATCTTTTATCTTTTAATACTGAAAAGTAGATCTTTTCCAGAAACCTATTAGAAACCGTCAACCAAAACTGTCACCAAATCTGTCAACATAGGTTTCTTCAGTTTTTAAGCTCGTCTGGCTGACTATGTATGTATCGCGTATACAGGCTGCAACAATGGGGCTAGTAGACTGAACATTTCAACATTTACTCCTTATTATGTCTAGAAAATCTTTTTTGTTTTTTGAAAATTTCCCGCTGAATAGTTTTTTAGAGGGAAGTTCAATTTACAATGTAAGTTTATGCTAAATTGATCCCTTAGTTTGTGTCTGGCTGCATTCACGCTTGTGTTTTTTTGTTGAAAATTCTGACTTTTCTAGTGATCATTGCCCAACAAAAGGCAAGAGAAGTAATTTATTCATTGATCACCCTTTTTTTCAATTTTTGTAATTGATCGCCCCTAACATGCTGCCAAAAGACGTTGGTTCCGTGACGGTTTCTATTGAGCGACTAACCAGACCTGTTGTTATAACGAATTGTTTTTTTTGTTCACCCTTCGTATAATATGTTTGTAGGTCACTTCCTTGAGCCCATTTGGCAATGATACGAAGGGTTGCCAGATTAAAACCTGACTGTGAAGCCAACCAACACATGAAAAAAGACCCCAAAAACCAAACGATAGGCGTTGAGGCCAGGGTTGCCAATCTAGCTCTTTTGCAGCTAGATTAGGCTACTTTTTGGTGCATTTGGCTCCTAAATCTGCATCTATAGCCCTTATCTCCTAATTCAGCTCCCTCACAGTTGATCAAACCTTTTTTTCCGAGCTCAGCGCCGCTGAGCTCGGGTTCTACGGTTGACTTTGCGACAAATCAAGTCCAAAAAATGAGGTCCAACCACGACGACGAAGACGACGATCAAAAGATATACACTTTTCTAGCTTGAGATAACATTTTTGTTTCAATCAGCAGCAGCTGTCGCTGATGATTGAAATTTAGTATGGCGAGGAGAGAGGAGGTTACATCAATCTCTTTCGTACTCTCAGGCGAGATTTTTTCCACAAGTTTCCCGTATTGAAGAGATTTTTCCCACAAGTCTCCCGTATTGAAGAGATTTTTTCAAAAGTCTCCCGTATTGAAGAGATTTATTTCATTAGTCTCCCGCATTGAAGGGATGTTTTTCTCAAATCTCCCGTATTGAAGAGATTTCTTTCTCAAGTCTCACGTATTGAAGAGATTCTTTTCACTAGTCTCCTGTATTAAAGAGATGTTTTTTTCAAGTCTCCCGTATTGAAGGGAATCTTTTTCACGAGTCTCCCATATTGAAGAGATTAAATCTTCGTCAAATTTGTGTGTTGGGGGTGATCAATTAAAAAGTTGAAAAAGGTGTGACAAATGAATTTTGTTGATCACTAAAAGAGGTCTGAATTTAAAAACAAACAAACTATTAACCAATTTAACATAAACTTACATTGCATATTGCCCCCCCCGCCTAAAAACCGTTAAGGTGGGAATTTTCGAAAAACAAAACAAAAAAAAGAAATTTTCCCTACTCATTGAGGGGAGTGTGTGTGCAAAATTTCAAGTTTCTACTATGAACGGTTAGGGCTGGACGAAGTCCGGATACATAGATAGAAACATAGATACATATAAATGTGAGAAAACATGAATAACCTAAACCCAGCAATAAACCAGTGGTGTGGGTAGTGGTGATTAAAAGGCCAATTTTCGCTAATTTGGCTTTTAAAAAGCCAATCTGGCAACCCAGTTTGGCATTGATACGGAACAAAGAAGCTGACCCAACTCAGTGCAAACGGATACATGAACCTTTATCCATTAAATCCTCATAACTCTTTTAATTCTTTTATATTTCTGCCTTTTCTTTTCTACTATGAACTTAGTTTAATATGGTTTTATATATAGCATGACAATAATTCAAAACATATGTTCTATACTGCATTATTTATAGTAATTCAATAATATTAGGGCAGTTATCAATTACCATTTAGAATATGTTCGTCACATGTTTTCATCTGATGTGCTAGACCTGAGCTTTCCAAACTTTTTTGCATAGGCGACAAACTGTTAAAAAAGAGATTTTCGCGACACATTACTTAAGTTTTGTTAGCTATGCCAAATATATAATGTCATCCCACCAGTTAAGGAAAAGTATCTTTTGAAAGATATACAAAATTATACCTATATTATATTAAGTTCGCGACACACCTAGAGATTATCGGCGACACACTAAAGTGTCACGGTACAGTTTCGAAATCTCTGTGCTAGACGGTTAGAAATATTGACGTATCACTATTTAAAACCCATAAGAACCCAGACCTATTTCTACTTGAAGGAACATTATGTGGGATTTGGGTAGGGACATTGACACCCGGTAAAATGACTGCATCAGGATGTTCAGTAGATGTCACTTAGTACACTTCATGAGTTAAAATCAAAGATAAAATATAATATTATATAAGAGTTTTCCCAACCCTTCGCTCGTAACGCGAATCGAACCCAGGCAGACGTGCTAACCATTACACCATCCGAATGGACAGACATAATAAGCAGTACATGCTTGAATTTTCAGCCCTCTAGCTCCATTGCTGTGGTCTGTGCGCGTGATAGATACATAGCCAGCCAGAAAGACCAACTTGAAAACTGGAGAAACCCATGTTGACAATTTTGGTGACAGATTTTGTTGACAGTTTCTAATAATTCTCAAATTTAATAATTAATAATTAATTAATATTTATTAATATTAATAAAATTAATAATGTTATTAGTATAATTAATTAATAATTTAATAATACGTTCTTAATTATCAAATTTAGGTAGTTTTTCTTTTTCTTTATATCTTTTTATCTTTCAGTCCTTTGTGAATCTGAAATAAGATACATTTATAAAATATTAAAATATCCATTGTTTTTCGAGTTAATATAATTTGTTCACGCCATTTTGTTTATTACAGCCATGAAGTGTTTTTCCGCGCTAACGTTTTTTGTTTTCAAGAAAGATAAATCCTGATGTCAGTAACTCTATACACTGGATCAACGGTTCTCTCATCGACAGGGTACGACGAAAGGAGACGAAGAAGGCCCACTGTGTGATAAACCACACAACATCTGGTCACTGTCAACCAGATATCACTCTCTGGTTACATATCTCTTGCATCTAGAGTCCTTACAGTAACAAAGTTTCTTTTGTACACAAACAAATGGTTAAGTAATTATCCCTCACTATAGCTAATATTTTTACTCAGATTTCATAACAGTCAGAAATAATGGATAAGCTTACAAAGACTGAATATTAACACAAAGAATTTCAAGAAACCATTCGGGATTAGTATTATTACTAATTGTATCCGTTCCGTCAAAAATGACGGAATATATGAAATACACCACAAATGGATACACCACAAATGGATACACCACACACGTAAATATATCCTGTTTAATGAAAATACATTGTTTGTTTTTTTTGTATTCTTTCGGCATATTATTTACAGAAGTGTCAAGTCTCCCGAAATTTGCGTAAGGCTCCCGCAATATTATTTGTGTCCAACTTTCTGGCATTCTGCGTCGTATTCTTTGTACTCTTCATCCGGTTCGTTCAGAAAACAGTCGAAAAACATTTCCACAAAAGGCGAGAGATAAAAAGCAATGACACTGATTTTAATTAAAAAGTACATTTTATTATAAAAAGAAAACACATTTCAAGACAATAATTATTCGAATATTTAGGTTACTGAAATTAATTAGATAAAAAGGTTTTTGAAATGTATGCTTCGACGACGACGGCTACAATAAAAATAACAAACCAACAATAGATTATAGATATTCGCAGGCAAAACGATTCTACAAAATGTGATCTAAAAGTTCGTTGACCGGTTGATTTTTAGTGCGTTTGTCAGGCCTCCCGCATTTTGCGTAAGACCCCCGCAATATTCTTTGCATCCCACTCTCCTCCACGATTTTTGTTGAAACCTGTTTTCTGCAGCATTTTCGTTAGAGAAAGAAATTCAGGATAGCTTGTCATGCCCTCTTCCATATTCCAATGTTGTGAACTACTTGAAATGTTCCCACTTGGCCTGCGTAACCCCCTGGATGCTGTAATGTTCAACGTTGTTGTGAAAAATAATGTTTTCAACAGGTAGTGTATTCTTTCGATTATTTCAAGAGTATTCTTTCAATTATTTACTTATTTCTTTCAAGTAGAGTATTCTTCTGTGTAAAAGCTAAGGAATAACTTCCCACCCCTGCATTTATATTGTTGTATCGGATTTATATGTTGTGTTAAAAAGAATTATCTCATCAAGGGAGACTGCTGAGGTCCTAATATTTTTATTTTCACTTCGATATGCTGACTTTAGTTTAAAGAAAAAAGTGCAATGGTTCGTGTTGTGTTGTGTATGTTTTGTATCAAAATTTCGTGCTGAAAATGTTATTTCCAAACGTTTACAAGGGCCAAAAATCAAAACACTCCTTGTGTGTTTATCAAATTAAAACTACGTATTTATTTATTTTTTGTAAAACTAGTTAAAACTACGTATTAATTCGATCCAATCCATTTAGACTAGAGTGATTTTAGACAAACGTGCCTTTGACTGAACTAATTGTATACGAACGTACATTTAGACTCAAGCGATTTTAGACAAACGTGCTTTTAGACTGAACTAATTTTATACGAACGTACATTTAGACTAGTGCGAATTTAGACAAACGTGCTTTTAGACCGAATTAAATATACGAACGTACATTTAGACTAGTGCGATTTTAGACAAACGTGCTTTTAGACCGAACTAAATATACGAACGTATATTTAGACTAGAGAGATTATAGACAAACGTGCTTTTAGACTGAACTAATTTTAATCGAACGCACATTTAGACTAAAGGGATTTTAGACAAAAGTGCTTTTAGACTGAACTAATTTTATATGAACGTATATTTAGACTAGAGAGATTTTAGACAAACCTGCTTTTAGACTGAACTAATACAGAAACTGCAATTTTCTAAAGTTATATAGACCAAAGTGATGTATCCCTGCATTTTATAAACGTTGATAATAGAGAGCTTGGAGAATAATGTTCTGTTGACCACAAACGGATTTTTAAAAAATGTTTCTGTTCTTATTAGTTGCTATATTTGTTATTATTCTTTAAATTCAGCATTCTTATTACGTCATCGGAACATACAATTCCATTTTACTACGTCAGTTTCATCCCTTTGCTTGACAGAGTACAAAAACACATTGCTAATTGTTATATGTGTGGATTATTGCATCTTTAGATATTACGTTTACTCCTACACTACGTATTTTAGGCTCTCGACGTCGACAGTATGAAATCAAATGATGGATAATT